>OY720444.1:18246058-18266058 GCA_963082915.1 Dolichopus griseipennis | reverse complement strand
TTTTTTGAAACTTTATTTTGCAAAATAAAATTAATTTAAATAATGAAAAAAAAAAAAAAAAATATTATTAATTTTTTTTAATGGACGACACTACGACGATGGGATATTTCATTTTATGTTTTTTATATACTTTATATAAATATTTTATATATATATATACTTATTGTATATTTCATTTTTATTTAATAATTAGTGTTTATTTATCATCAATAAATTTTTAATTTAATAATTAGCAAAATAAAAAAATTTAATTTTAAAAAAATTTTTTCAATTACAAAAATATGATTTTATATTTTAATTATTTAATTTTTTTTTTTTTTTTTTTTGTATATTTAAATTTTTTTTTTATTAACAATTTTTTCTGTATAACAACGTTTTATTTTTATTTTATAAATTTTTAAAAATTTTTTAATTTTTTGAATTGTGAAATAAATTTTAAAAGTGTAAAATTTCATCTAGAATTGTTTTTTTGTAAGTTTAAATGTTTATTTTTTATTTTCAACGTTTTTTTTTAATTATTTTTGCAAATTAAATTCTAATTTTTATCCGAAAATACTAATTAACTTTTTTTTTTCATTTTTTTTTTAAATATAGAATAAAATATGCGTATAAAACAAAAAAAAATTGTTATATTGAGGCCAAATTTATTATACTACATTGTAACCCGTGGTTGAGGGAATCCCCCTCGGAGATTATTGTATTATAATTAATTAATTATGTGATATAAAATGTTGTTTTTTTTTTGGATGATAGCGACTACAAAATTTAAACTTTCGATTTTTATCACATTTTATTATAAATTATAAATATTTTATTATAGTCGAAATGTAGTATCTGATGATTTTGTGTGACTATATAAAATCGAAAATTGACTATCAGAAGAAGAAAGTAAAATTGGTTCAGTTCAGAGAGGGTAATATTTTATAAAATTGTGATAATTTTCTTAAAAATATGGCTTTTTTTTTTGGTTTAATTAAAAAAAAAAAAAAAGAAATTATTTAAAAAAAAATTTCAGAATTTTATATTAAATTTTTTAATAATAATAATTTTGTAAATAATTAATAAATGAATGTTTCAAAAAAAAAAAAAAAAAATTTGAATAGATATAGAAATATTTTATTTTGAAACCTGAAAAGTGATTGTCATAAACATTATAAAAATTTATATATATATATATATATATGTAAAACATTTTTTTTTTTTAATATGGAAATTAAAAAAAAACTCAATAATCATTTTAAATTTCAGTCTAGAGAATGTTTTTTTTTATAAAAATTTTTAGTATTAATTTACACAAAAAAATAAAAAATGATATTAATTATTATTAATTAATATATGAATAACTGATAATTATTTATTAATACATTAATTAATTAATTAATTAATTAATAATATTAATATTATGAATATATTAAACAAATATATAAAATAATAAAAATTAATATAATATATTTCTTAAAATAGGTCTATTAAAATTTTTTTAAATGAGATCAAAAACTTTAATAGAGCTATTATTAATAATTTATTAATGAATGTAAGAAATCATATATATATTATATTGAAGAAGGAGGGGGTTGAGTACAGAAAAAAAGAACATTTTATATCACAATTAATTTTCTAAATTTATGCAATAAACAATTAATTAATTAGTTGTGATTATAACATTACTTTCTCTAATTAAAAATTCTTTCATATCTTTGCAATTTCATTTTTTACTCTGGTTAAAAATTTAATTATTTTCCTGCTATCCGTCATATTAAAAAAAAAAAAAAAAAAAAAAAAAATTAGTAAAACACGCCAATATAATTGTTACTTAATAAATCTACACATATTTATAAAATCAATTAATTTGTAACAATTTTTTTTTTTTATCATTATTTTTATTTTTTTTTTTTCATTTTATTTTTTTTAATTCAATATCAATTAACAATGCCAATTTATTCTAAATATGAATGTATTTAATATTATATGTGTTATACTATAATTATGTTCTAATTATTAATATCAACATTATTTTTTTAATACGTTTATAAAAAAAACAAAAAATAAATAGACAATTTTTTTTATTAATAGTTTTAAAAACAGAAGAAACTAATAAAAAAGTTTAAAAAAAATTTTGTTCAAACCACATATCAAGTATTTTGTTTTTTTTTTATTAATTTATTTTATAGTTATACTAATTGATTGATTTAATTAATTACTTTAAAAAAAATTTCTCATTTTTTTTTGGAATTTATTTTTTATGATTTTAATTTTAAATATCCAAAAAAACAAAAAAAAATTTATTTTAATTTTATAATTTCCTTAGAAAATAAATGAATTATTAAATATAGCAAAAAGTATTTTATAAGAACATTAATTTTGGCCTATTTTGGTTTATTTTAAATATTATATTTATATTTTAATTGTTTTTTTTTTTTTAATTTTAAATTCTTAATTATTCAAATTCATTCCACCAAATATATGTTATTAATATTATTTAATAATTAACTATAAAAAAAAATAAAACAAAAACAGGAAAAATGGAAATATTATAATAAATTAAATAATTTAATTTAATATTATAATACATTTGGAAAACAGCATTAAAAATATTAAAAATTAAAAATTAATTTATTAATTTTTATATTTTAGAGAAATTAGTTTAATATAAGAAAAAAAAAATTAAATGAAATTTAAAATAATATCCGTTTTTTATTTTTTATTAATAATTATATTTCATGTAATATATTAGTATTTATTTAGTATTTATTATTCATTAATATATCTGTTGTTATTATTAATTTTTTAAGAATCTGTCGGTTATTATCAGCTTTTATTTAATTCAACTGAAATTTGTTAAAAAACATTATTAATAATGCAATTAATACCCTTCAAAATTTTTTCCAATATTTAATTTACTTTTAAGATTTTTTAATTAATATAAATATTATTAATTTATTTTTTATATTCAAAATTTTCTATATTATTATTAATACTGAATTAATTAATAAATTTATCAATTTATTAATATTATTCAATATATCATATATGAAAATAATTTAAATATATTTGATAAAATATATATTTATATAAATTCGTATATTAATGAATAAATTTCTTTTCTGATTCGTCCTTTAAAGTTTTGTCCGTTCCTCCCCATGATAAAATCAGTTATTTAGTATTAAATACAAATTGTTTTATTAATTGGATAATAATCGGAAAATATTTAATCAATAATTTTATTAATAAATAAAAATAAAAAACGGTTAATATATTTATAGAAAAAGAATATTTAAAAATTTATATTAATTGTATATTTAATGAGAAAATGAGTTGGTTTCCTTTTTTCATAGTTTTCTAACACTTAAAAGAGGTTTAATGTACCCTAATTAATAGTTTTTTTTTTTTTAATTTGAATTTCAGGATATTTAAAATTCAGATTTAATTTAATTATAGTTTATTTTTGATCTATTCTTATATGATTTTTTAACAAAATACTTTTTCTCTTCTCAATTCGATTCCTTTTATTTCTATATTTCTTTCATTAATTTTTTTTTTTTTTTTAAAATGCAAATCCCTGTTTATTAATTTATATTGATATTCAAAAAAAACAAAACTTTTATATTTATACATACTTTAAATTAATTTTAATAAATATTTTTAATAATATTTTTATGTGAATATTTGTATATTATTTATTAATTTAAATTAATATTAGAAATATTGATATTAAAATAAATTAATTAAAATTGAATAATCAGAATTGAATGAAAAATGGTAGAACCAAGAAACCGGAAAACAAATTATAGGTGGTGTCGAGAGAATCAATTTTTTTTTTACTTTCAACTTAAGTCGATTTGAGTCAACTATCGGTGTCAGGGAAATCAATTTGTGTTGTTTAAAGTCGTCTGAGTCGACTTTCAAATTCAAATACATTTTTGTGTTTGAAATTACATTATGGCATTGGCGTTGTTTATGTTTAAATCTATTCTGTTAAATTTATTCTGTTATTGGCGTTGTTTGTGTTTAAAAATTTAAAGAAAAATTAAAATGAGTAATTTAGAAAGGTAAATAAAGATAAATAATTTATATAAATATGAAAATTTTTATTTATTATTTTCAGGAAAAAATGTTTCAGCAACAGGAAACAATTAGAAAAATTAATCAATCTAATGGAAGCAACCACAAAAAACTCATTGCAAAAATTATTAGTAGTAAATATAATGCAGCACAAAATAAACCGTCTAAAAACTAAGAAAAAATTTTCGTTTAAATTATTTTTATAATACTGACATTTCTGTTGTCAAAAAATCAAAATTGAAACAACTTGATTCAATTAATTGAAACTAATTCAATTGGCTTAGCTGACACCGGGAAATTTTTGAGTGGAATTGAAAAATGTCAAAATCAACCAAGTTGAATTGATTCTTCCGACACCATCTTATATTTTTTTTTAATATTTTTATTTAAAATTATAAATCGTTTGAAATATAGAAAACTTATCTGAAATATTGAATAAATAAATCTTTAAAACATAGAATTTTAATTATTTTTGGTTTAGGATGAAGGTTTACTATTTTAAATTAATTTATTTTATATTTATTAAGTATAAAAAAAAGAATATAAAAAGTAAAAAAAAAATAGAACCTATTATATATATACCATCAATTTAATTTTTAATAATTATATTATTTATTTAATTATTTCAAAATTTTGTAAGTTCAATATGATATTTATATATAATATTTATTTTTTAAAACACACTTATTAAGTCTCTTTCATTTCTGCTTATACTATATTTTTTTTAAATATTACTTTTTTATTATTATTTTTTTATTATTATAGTGATCATTATATTCAATTAATAAAAAGTATATATTATAACGTCTTAGTCCTTTATGTATTTAATATATATACATATTATATACATAATATGCATTAATTTTATTTAGTTTCTTATTCTTTCTTCAGTTTTTGTTTCAATAAACCTATATATAATAAATATATATATATACCTATATATTTATTAATATATATTTATTTTTATAATATTAATGTATAACTGCAAACAAATTCTTAATAATTAATAATTCCAAAAAAAGAAAAAACAAAGCGCGTAAAAGATTCTACAGAACTACTTATATATTAAATTTAATTTTTTTTTTAGAATAGAAAAAGATAGAAAAAATATATATGAATGTGTTTTTTTTGTTTTTTATATTTAATTTAAAAAATTTGTTTTATTAAAATTCCACAATTTTATTTTAAAAATTTTAAAAAATTTGTTGTCGAAATATTGAAGCCAGTAGTAATGCGTTTCTATTAATTATATATATATAATTGTATTTAATTATTTATTAATATTAATATAATTATTAATATATAATATTATATATTAACATTATATAATATAATATGTAATATTATATATAAATATTATATATTAACATTATATAATATAATATATAATATTATATATAAATATAATACTAAAAGTTAGTTATTTTATTTAAAAAATACTAAAAGTTAGTTATTTTATTTAAAAAATACTAAAAGTTAGTTATTTTATTTAATATAATATATTAATTAAATTAATATTAATATAAATTAAGTTAATAATAATTAAAAATTTAAATTAATTTGAGGACATGATATTAATAAAAATGAAAAAAAAAATCTATATTAATTAAAATATTAATTATATAAAATAATATTAATCAAGTAATATTATTTTTGGATATTCGTAAAAAGAAAAAAGAACTTATACATAATAAAAGTATGTTTTTATTTCTATTAAAACATAAAATTGTGGAATATTAAAAAATAAAGCAATCTCCTAACATTTTCATATAAAATTTTCTCTTTCTTTTGATGTTCTATACTTTCTCACATATTTATAGTCAAAAATGTTTTTTTTTTTTTTTTTTTTTTTTGTATCAATTTTATAACAATAATTTCAATATTTTTTTTTTAAAAGCTTTTTTAATTTTCATTAGTTTTCATTTTTTAATTCTTCCTTTTTTTTCTTTTATTTAAATTCTACAATATACACAAATAATTTATCAATAATATAATAATAGTAATTTAATAATATTTAATATGAAATTTAAAAATTCCTTTTTTTTTTTAATTTTTAAATTTTTTTTTTTACATTTTTTTTTTTTGTAATTTTTAAATTTTTAATGACATAAAAAACAAACCAACAAATCAAATAAAAAAAAAAAAAATAATTAAATAATTATTATAAATTTTTTTTATATCAGTCCATAAAGTTTCAATGTGTTTTTAATCCTATATAAATTACGTTTTTAATTAATATTATTTATTAATATTTATTTATAAATTATATGTATATATATATATACTAATAATTATATTTTTTTTATTTTAATTTATTTTATTATTAATTTCAAATTCTTATTTTCTTAAATTTTTATATTAATTTTAAAAATGTTTTTGTTTTATTTTTAATGTATGTAATATATATATATATATATATATATAGTATATATATGTAAAGATAAATATATAATATAAAACAAAAATATTTTTAAAATAAACATAGGTGTAAAGAAAAAACGATTGATTTCTAAATTTATTATGATTTTTTTTTAATAGATTGACTTTTACAATTTATTAATGTTTTATCATTTCATTTTGTATAATAAAATAGTTTTATATTTATTCTTTTTAAATTACACTTAATTATTAATTAATAATATATCTTTTTTTAATGATGTTTTGATAAATTTGTGTATTTGGAAATTTTTTTTTTTTTAATGTGCATTTCCTTTTTAATTTGTTTTAATGTTTTTTTTTTTATTATTAATTATTATTAATAATAAATAATAAATTAATAATTCATTATTAATAATTAATAATATATTATTAATAATTATTTTAAATATTAATATATATATAATATTTAATTATTTAAGAGTTATTGTATTAAAAAAAAAAAAAAAATCAACACGGCAGTTTATAGTATATATAAATATATATATATTTATAGAAAATATTATATTATATAATGTAATATATAATCAAATAATAAATGCAATATTTTTTAATAGGTTGTGTTTAGTATATTACAATTAAGTAATAAATTGTAATTAAAAATGGTATAATATACCCTTAAAATATATCTTTTTTTACCTAAAAATTTAAAATATTTTTTAATTATTTATATAAAATAATTAAATTGTTTTTTTTTTTTTTAATTTATATATTATATATATATATATTTATATATTATTTATATATATAATTATGTATACAAGAATATGCATATTTGAAATAAAACAAACATTATTGATTAGTAAATAATATTAATTATTTCAATTAAATATTTAATTAATGTTTTAAATCTATATATGTATGTATATTTATAATTATTAATTTCCAAATACATTATTATATTCAATTAATTAATTAATATTTTTTTTTCAACAAAATTCAATGAATCGTATAGATTAAAGGAAAAAAAAAATTAACTTGTCCAATTTAAGAATGAACTTTTTTAAGTATTAAGTATAACAAAACATGGAATTTTAATTAATATTGTAATAATTTTATTTTATTATGAAAAATTCAATTTGTTATATTATTTTTAATTATTAAATTTGTATATATATTTTTTTTTGTTTCTTTTTTTTATTATTATTATCTTATGTTTTATTTATAAATTGTTAGATTTATATTTTGTTTTTTTTTTTTTTTTTATATAATCAAAGATCGACAACAAACAACAAACTAGAGTTAATCATTATTTATTTTTTTCTTTTTAAAAATGTTGTTTTAATATTATTTATATTGTGTGGTATTTATTAAAATATTTTTACATATATAAATATTATTGAATATTATAAATTATTATATTTACATATACATGCATACATAATTTTATCTAAAATATAATTAGAAAAAAAAAACTTATATGTTGAATTAAACTGATTGGAAAATTAACGAATAAGTGTTACAATATATTATATATTAATATATTATATATTAATACTCAATATTTTTTATATTAATATTCAATATATTTTATATTAATACTTAATATATTATATATTAATACTTAATATATTATTTATTAATACTTATTATATATTATAAATTAATACTTAATATATTATATATTAATACTTAATATATATTATATTAATACTCAATATATTTTATATTAATATTTAATATATTTTATATTAATACTTAATATATTATTTATTAATACTTAATATATTATATATATTAATACTATATATTATAAATTAATACTTAATATATTATATATTAATACTTAATATATTATATATTAATACTCAATATTTTTTATATTAATACTTAATATATATTATAAATTAATACTTAATATATTATATATTAATACTTAGGTATTTTAAAATGTAAGAACAATTTGTGAATTATTATCAAAATTTAAATTATATTTTTTTTGTTTTTTAGTAATGCATATGTATGTATGTACATAAAAATTAAAACGAATTCGTAGACGGCGGGATTTTGAATATAATAAAGATGTTTTATTTTTTTTTTTTTATTTTTTTTTCTTTATAACCTTTTTATTTTTAATATTCATAATGTATTTTTAACTGTATTTAATAATAGTATTAATAATTAAATTTTCATATTTCTTTTCTTTTTTTTTTTTTTAATTTATTATCATTATTAAAAAATATAATTTCTTATTAAATCTTCCCTATATTTATATTTTATTTAAATTTAATGAATTATATATTTATTATAATTATTAATAAATATTAACAAAAAAAAAAAAAATTATTTCTCTTTTCTAAAATAGGACTTGTGTATGTGTATTTTTGTGTTCAGTTTCTGTTTTTAAAAAAAATATTATTCTTCATATGATTTAAATTGTTACTATATATTCAGTTTTTCATTTTTTTTTTTTTTTTTTTTTTTGGATTTGTTTAATTAAAAATAATATATTAAATTGAATTTTTCACAATTTTCTTTTGTTTTTTAAATATTTATTGTAAATTTTTGTAACGAATAAAGATTTATATTTTATTTATTTTTAAATATAGTTGCGCCGAGATAAAAAAACAAATTAAGAATACAAGTATATAATAAAATAACCATTATATTAAAATATTTTCATTTTGTATTTATTTTTGTGCTTTCAATATTTTTTTTTCAAAATTGTTAATTCTTTTATTTTTATAAATAAACAATTATATATATATATATAATTAATATAAAATATTAATAGAAAAAACTTAAGTATTGTATATTAAAAATTCTTTAGAAGGACTTAATTCGGTATAAAAAAAAAAAAAAACGAAAACAAACCTTAAAATAATATTATTATTGATAATTATTAATAATTAATATTAATGTTTGATAAGATATTGCTTTAGTCTGCAAAGCAAATTTTTTTTAATTAATAATACTTAGTATAGAGAATATATATTATGTGGAATTTTTTTTTTTTTTTTCATTAATATTTGATAAATAATTGTTATTTTATATTTAATTATTATTAATAACAATATTATTTAGTTTTGTTTTATTTTTAATGTTTCACAATACTTCTTCATGATTTTTTTTTTTAAATTTCATTATTTCTTTCATAAATTTTTATTATTATATATTATATATATTTTTTTTTTTGCTATATACAAAATAATTGATCCCATTTTAATTAAAAAATTGTTTTTTTTATATTTGTTTATTTTTAAAATATTATATTTATATTATTAATTTATTTATTAATTTATTTATTTTTTTTAATTTATTGTGTATCAAATTTTATTTTTAATAAAGAGTTTTGGCTAAAGCTGACCTCATATTAATACTAAAAAAAAAACAAAATTAAACAATTTTTTAATAATTGTTTATGTTTTTTTTTTTTTCAATTATTAAATTAATAATATTAATTTAAATTTTTTAAGTAAAAATTTTTAATGTATTTAATATTTAAATTTTTTTTTATTTCTTATAAAAGAATAGTTTTTTTTTGTATTTTGAATATTATATTTTCATGTTATACATATATGTAATATATATTTAATAAATTGTTATACAAGAAAATTTATATAACAACTTTTATAAGAAAAATCAAAAAAAAAAATATAAACCATTTCTCTTTCAAAAAAAAAATTTTTTTTTTTTTAAAGTGTTATACTCGTATTTGTTTTTATTTTAATATTATAAGTGTTGCCGTAGAAAGAGAGAAATGTTTTATTTTGTAATAATATATATCATTTTAAGTTTATTTCCCTTAATATATATACATATATTTATATATATACATATAAATTTATGCATATTTTATTTATAACCTAAAAAGATGTATAACAGTTAATCACAAACTGTGTGTGTGTATAATGTGTATGTAATATAATAATAAAAAGATAATTATTATTTTACATTGCATTTATATATTTATATTTATATAGTAATATACATATATTAAAATGTAAATAAATAATTTATCTATTTATATGTAATTAATTAATTAATTAAATTGTAATTTTATACTTGTTATTATTGTATATATTTTATACATTTTCAACATTTATTTAATTACTATCAAATATTAATAATTAATAATAATCATTTACAAATTTAAGTAGATAAAGTATATATATATATATATATAGTTTAAGTAGAAGTTCCCTCATTTCTTTTTTTGAATAAAATGTTATACTTTTTTGTTATTGTTATAATAAAAAAAAATTCTCGCAACAAGTTTAGGTTTAGTTTTTTTATTCATGATTTAAAAATTCGTGTGTTAAAGATTTTGGTTTTTTAAATTTTTCAATTATTTATAATTTATTATTAATTATTAATTAATTTTATTTATTTAATAATTGTATAATTTTTTTTTTAATTAAAATACTTTTTTTATTAGGGTTACCCTCGTCGTAATTTTTTTACTAATTTTTATTTAATATTGTAATATGTAATTTAATTACAGCAAAAATTATTTAATTTTAACAAACGAAAAAAAAAAAAAAAATATTAATTCCAATATTTAAAATAGAAATAATTAAAGATATAATATTAATTTCAAAGGAAACAGGATGTTTTTCAAAAGCACTAAACTAAACGAAATAACCGGTACCACCCAGGAGAGAATACTTATTATTATTTACTTATATATTTTGTATAATATAATATCCTAGTTTTAATTGTTGCGGAAATAAACGAATTAATCCTCTCGCCAGCTGAACCATAGATATTTTTATCGAAGTTCCCGCCGCGCCCAGGACAATTTTATTAAAAATGTACTAATGTAAAATAATTGCAATTGAATATAAGTATTGCATGATAAAATCAAAGTTTATAGAGAAAATGTGTTATGAATTTGAATTTAATGAAGCGACGACGCACACACACGCTCTCTATTACGGAATTATAAAATATTTCAAAATGATTTGAAGAAACATCAGTCAGTGTCTATTGCCCCTGTGTAAACATGTATTTTCTATAATAATTTTCATTGAAAAGAGAAAATATTGAGTAGATTCGAGTGTACAAAAGTCTGTAAAAAGGTTTGCCTTGATGATGTATTAATCCTTCAATGAAGTTGAAGTTAATTATATTATATATTATATTATATACTTTTCAATTATATTATTAATTTAAAATTTTGGAATGTATTAATTTTTAAATTTAATTTTTTGCTTTTTTTTTTTTTTTTTCTTTCTTTCTTTTGTTAATTTAGAAAATCAAAATCAAATACAATTAATTAAATTTATGTCTGTGTATAACAATTTAGACGAATTTAAGTATTTTTTTTTTATTCATATTGGTATATAACAGTTTATATTGTCAATTCATTGTGATAAAGTTTTTTAATTGTCTAATTTTGGGTTTTATTTATTAAATTTAACAAAATGTAAATGTAAAAATTTTTTTATTTTTTTTTTTTATATTTTGTGTTATTACATATACAATATTATATATATATGTATTTATATATATAAATGTATACATATTTTGTATTTTCAAAATCGAGATTCGGTCATAGACGGAGACGACTTTTGTTCCTCCGATATTTATCATTATTGTTGTGATATTTTGCAAAATAATTGGCAAGAGTTGAGCTTTAAATTTAAGCATTTTTCAAAGTTGTAAATCGTTGAATCTTGAATTAAAGATATATATATATATCTATTTACTAATCGATGATTTTTACCTTCTTTTCAACAAAAAAAAAAAATTAATTAGCTTTTAATTCTCAATCATTTACGAAATTTTTCTTTATTAATCATTTCATATTTTCAAATCAATTTTATTTTATTAACCTTTAGAATATTTTTCAATTTTGTTTATAACTTTTCAACTTTAAGTGAAGTAATTTTTAAGTTTAAGTGAAGATAATTTATTTTTTAAGTAAAGAAAATTTACCTTTCACTTATAACTGAGATTTTTCATTTAAAATTAAAATTATTTTTACTTAAAAGTTAAAATTTCATCATTTAAAATTAAAATTCTGTTCACTTAAGGTTAAAAGATATTTATAAAGTGTTATTATATACTTTTAATTGAACTTGCCTGTGTCTATGGCTTTTTTTTTTTTTTAATTTCTTTTATTTTTTTTTTGTTTTGTTTTTTGATTGATCTTGTTCTTAATTAAAAGTTTATTATAAATTCTCTAAAGATTTGTATGTTAATATCTTAATTATGTCTCAAAAATTATCTACTTTGAAAAATATTTTTCTTTATTGTTTTATTAATTATATATTAAAATATTTAATTAAATATTATAATATTATATATTATATTAAAAAAATATCTTGACAATTAAAAATAAAATTTAATTAAAAACAAAAAAAAAAAAAAAAAAAAAAAAAAAAAACACTACGAGAATAATATACGAAAATTACGTTTTTTTTTTATTAATACTTATACCTTTTTTTCTGAACTCTCATTCTTGGCCTATATAATACACGTACATAACTTTTATTAAAGTTAAACCTCTGTTGTTAGTTCCAATACAGTAGGAGATATTCCAGTTAATCTGCCATTGGATTGTATCCAAAGTCTTAAGTTATTTATATTCAAAAAATATTGTAGTGATTAGTTTAGAAGGAGATTTTAGAATGTGCCTCTTTTGATTCTCTTTAACAAGCAAGTTATATAACACAATTCTAATGACGTCAGGGTATAAATGTTAACATGTATATAAATTATCAAAGAGCGGCAGAGCACAAAAAAATTAACATTTTATTTCCTGGCTTAAAATTTTTATATTAAATTAAAGAATTTCTAGTAAATAAGTTTTGATAAATGTGCCAACCTATATTAGAACAATTTAATCATGTGTTTTGCTATTTTAGTTTTTTAAATTTTATATTTTATATTAACACTATTTTTATAATGGTGTAAGGTCCTTTTTATCATCAGATAAATTAAAATGTATGTTTTGAAATAATAATTAATGCCTCTAGCTCATTTGTAGGATGTCCTCTTCATCTTCAGATATAAATAAATAATATAATTTTGTTTGATTTATAATTTAACCCTTTAGCTTATGTATAGGGTCTTTTTTTATCTTTCAGATAAATGGAATTTTTTTTTTTTAATTTGGTTTATATATTTAACCCTTTAGCTCATGGGGTTCTTTTATCTTTCAGATAAATTAAAATTGTATAGATACTTATTTAAATTGATTTAAAAGTGTATTAATTACTCTAATCATTTTTAAATGTAAAATAATGTTAAAATCATTATCATCAAATTGCTAATCTTCTACATGACATTTTGGTAAGGAATTGTTCTAAATATTTATATATGTATATAGAAAGAGTTTTGAAAAGAAAAACACACTTTTTTTTTTTTTTTTTTAATATTTTGACAAACAAAACATATTTAATAAAAAAAATTAATAAAATCAAATAATAGAACAAAAACAATTACAGAATAAGAAAGGTACAAGTAAAAAATAGTTATTTAATAATTAAAATAAAAAATAATAATGATAATGATTCAAATATTTAAAAAAAATATAAAAATAAAAAAATAAACATGAAATTAAATTTGTTTGTTTTTTTTTTTTTTTTAATACATGCCTAAAAAAAAATCAAAATTTAAAATCAAAATAAAAAAAAACTAAAAATAATAATTAATATTTAATAAAATTAACTTAAAATTACAATAAAAAAAATTTGTTAAATTTAAGTCTTATATGGTTGATTTTTTTTTTTTTTTTTTTTCTTTTTTTATAATAATAAAAAAAAAATAATAAATTTTCTAATAATAAAGAAAAAAAAATAATAAGATTTCACTCGAATCGTCAAAACAAAAATTTTCTGAACGTTTGTACAAAAAAAAAAAAATATATAATTTTTTTTTTTTTTTTTCATATCAATTTGAATTTTTTTTTTAATTGCCGTATATTAATATTTTTTTATTATATTTAATTAAGTAGATAATTTCAAATACTCAAAAATTAGTTACTGGTTGTTTTTACTTTTGAAATTTTTAAATATAAATTTTTAATATTAATTATTAACTTCCTTCAATAAATTAGATGGAAAGTGTTTAATTAAATATTAAAAATGTATTTTATTATAATTTGAATATTTTTAAGTATTTTTATGAATTTTATACGTTTTATATTTATATATTAAGTTTGTATTAAGTTTATATATATATATACATATATATAAAAAAAAGTAAAAAAAAGTTTTCATTAAATTAAAAAGATAAAAAATAATTAATTAAAATTTGTGAATAACAGTTTTGTAAAAATACAGTGAATTTAATATGAATTTGAAGATAACTGTTATACAAAATATAAATTATTAATAAAATTATCTGGTATGCTGAATTAATTTTTTATTTTGTAATTGTTTTAATTTGATAAAATTTTTATTTTAATATTTTAGAAAATAAAAAACATTTTTAACTGTTATACAAAATATAAATTATTAAGAAAAAGATATTTAGTGCAGTATTCGATTATAATTTTTTTTTAAGTTTGACGAAATTTTTTATTAAAATATTTTATGAAATCTAACTGTTCTACGAAAAATAGTTATTGGTAAATTTGTGTCTTTTTACGAAAAATTAGTAACTGTTATACAAACTGTTATACAGATTGTTATATAAACTGTTTTACATACTGTCATATAAACTGTCATACGAACTGTTATACAAACTGTTATATGAAATGTTATACAAACTGTTATACGAAGTATTATATAAACTGTTATACGAACTGTTATATACACTAAAAATTGTTAAAAAGTTGATCTGAATGCATTTGCACAAATTAAATTTTTTTTTTTAACTAATTTGAAATTATTTGTATGCAGAATTCAAATCAGATTTATTATTATATATATATTATATGATTAATGATTATTATATTATATGATAAAGTGTATAAATAAAATTCAGTTAAAAAAAACAACAATTTTACGTTTAGAAAATTCAAATTATAATTTTTAAAAATTTCAAAAATTTTATCTATTTATATTTTATGGATATTGATGATTGATTAAATGCTTTTCATCTTTTATTTTTTTTTAAATGTATTAAAAATTGTTATTTATTTAATATCAATATTTAATTATTCATTATTGATTTTATGTTATTTTTTAAATAATTTTTTTTCTTTTTATAATTAATTAACTTTTTTTTCGTTTTTGTTTTCAAAGGTTTTATTATTATTTTATTTTAAATTCATTGTTTCATATTATTATGCATTATATTATTAATTATATAGTTTTTTAACTTTTTGCAAATATTGTTTTTTATATATTTCAAAAACAAATATCCTATAATAATATTAATAATTATTTTTAAATGTTTTTTTTTTAAATTTTTAGTTCCTTTTAATATTCTTATTTTTCTTTTGCTTTTTTTTTTCTTTTGTTTTGTTACTTTAATATGAGATACATGTACTTATTATATAATATTACATAAAAATAGAGATTGTTTTGTGTAGTGTTTTTAAACCTTTCTTTTAAATTTATTTTTTTTATATATATATATATATATATATGTATTAATATTAATATTTATGAAAAATTTATATTTTACTATACAAATATATATATATATATATATATATATAAGATATATAATTAATTATTAATACAAAAAAAAAATAATATATAAGAGAGAAAAAAAAAATATATATATATACATATATATATTTTTTATATATATTTAAATATATTAAAACATAAAACTAAAACTAAAAAAAATATGTGAAATTATAAAAAAAAAAAAACAAACAAATACATTTTAATAATAATTAATTAATTAAAAAAAAAAAACACTAATTTTAAATATATATAATAAATTTTTAAATTATTTTTTTTTTTTTTTGCTTTTTTTATTTTTAATTATTTGGGGGGATTTTTTTAGCAATTTAGCGAGCAAAATCATTCCTTTTTTTTATTATTTGTATATTAAAAAAAAAAACAAAAAAAAAAAGTCGCCTTATATTTTATCAGAATTACAATTAAAAGTTATCTTAAGAACTAAAAAACAAAACAAGGAATTTATACTTATTTTAAAAAAAAAAAAAAAAAAAAAAAAAGAAAAAACAACATTTTTATATTTTTTCCCCAATTTTCTATACATAATCAAGTATACATACACATACATACATAAATATAAAAAATAAATAAATGTAGAATATATATATATATATATAAAATATAAATACCAATATATATATATACTTATGTAAAAAAATTAAATATTCATATATAAGTCTAAATACTAAAAATTTTATAATTTTAATTTCCATTCATATTCAATTGAAAAAAAAAATAAGACATTAAACGTCATAATTGTCAGTTCAAATATTTGAATCAATTTTTTTTTTTTTTTTTTTTTTTTTATTTTATTTAAATGTGATTTTTTTTTTTTTTTGTAAACGGAATGATAACAAACAAAAAAAAAAATTGATTTTAATTGAATTTCAACTTGTGAAAAACAAATTCGTTCAATATTTTCATTTCGATTTTCTTTTTTGCGGAATGACATTTTGAAATGACAGTTTGAATATTGCATATTAATAAGTGTCACAATAAATTGAATTGTCACTTTTTCTTTAACTTCTTATTTTTTCTTCTTTTTAAACTAATTTAATACAATTTTTTTTTTTTAATATTTATATCGTGTATGTATGAATGCATGTATGTATGTATATATACATATATATAATAAATATAAGAAACATTGTTTTTTTTTTTTTTTTTTTTTTTTTTTTGTAATACGTCAATTTTTTAAATTTATAACATATATTTCTAAAAAAAAAAAAATAAAATTTTTTAAATTAAATTTAAATTAATAATAAAAAAAAAAAAATTTATATATATATATATTTCATTTGTTTTTTTGTGAAGAAAACCACCTTATTTTTTTGTTGATGTTAAATATATATTTTTGTTTTGAATTTTGTTGAAGTTGTGTTTTTTGTTGTTGCATTCAATAAATCCAATGTTAATCCACAATTTTATTAAGTTTGTGTTGAGAAAAATTTTCCTAGTGTTGCCAGTTGTCATTTTTTTTTTTTCGGCTTTCTTCTGCTACCACCCCCGCTACTGATGATGATTTTTAATTTAATTATATCATTATTCCCAGTTTAAGATTTTTATATATGCAATTATCAGTTTTTTTATATTATATTTTTATTATGTTATTTGTTTAAAATTTATTAAAATTTTTTAAACCGTCACTTCATTTTGTTTCAAGTTGTACGGAAAAAAAAAAAAATGAATACAAACGATTTTCAAATAAGATAACGGTAAAAATAAACAAACAAATAAAAAAAAAAAACATTTAACACAGCATTCATTATTGATGCAAAGAACTGTCATTTATAATTATTATAACATTGATATTTTTCTTTAAATGTCAAATTGATGTTGTTTTGATTTGCGTAGCAGCAGTAGTAGTTTAACAATTGTAGTTATGTGGTTTTCATTTCAATTTTATTTTAAAAATATTTGATGTGTTATTGTTGTTGTTGTAATATTTTGTTCACTTTAATTGATTTTGAACTTAATTAAAATATTTAAAATATATATATATATATATATGTATATATATGTACTTATAAAAAATAAAAACATTAATTTATATATTATTTAAGAAAATAACAATTATGTATTTTGTTGCAGTGATGATGACTTATTGCTTCATAATTTAATAAAAAAAAAAAAAATACAATAAAAAAAAAAAAATTAATAACTTTTTTTTTGAAAATAATGCGCGTTCTTTTAAATTTTTTTTTTTTTTTTTTAATTTCTAGAGTAGTTTTTAAAAAAAATTTTTTTTTTAAATTCCATGGAGGGATTTTTGCAATTATTTCTTTTGTTTTTTTTTTTTTTTTTTTTAAATCTATTAACAATATTATGAGTAAAATTTCAACTTGGTTCCTCATTTTTTTTTTTTTTTTTGCACATATTATAGTACAAAACTTTTACATTCTTTTTATTTTAGGATTCAGTCATAATCAGTTTTAAAATTTTTTTTTTTTTGTTTTATTCTTTCTTCAATTTTTTTCAAATAAAAAATTAAAGATTTAACAAAATGTTTACTTTATGTTTTGTTTTTTTTTTTGTTGTGTTTTAATGTTGTGTTTTTTTTTTATTAAATTTGTTTTAATATTTTTTATCAAATTTAATTTAAAGTCCAATTGGTGGTACTTGAACATATCTGTATATGTATAATCTATAATCTTTACTTGCTAATACAACACTACCATCATCCATTAATGCAACATCAAAACATTGTGCATGTTTTACTTTTGATTCCAATGCTGAAACCAATTGTCCATCTTGTGTAAATATTGTTAAATTAAAATTATTATGATTGTCAGCAATTAAAATTTCACCAGCTGAATTAATACCAACACCAATTGGATAATTTGTAATACCTTCACCACCAATTTGACGTAAATATTGTCCTTCATAATTAAATACTTTAACACAATGTGCTCTATTATCACTTATGAAAATTTCTTGTTTATCATTAACAACAACACCATTTGGAAATTCTAAATGTTTTGAGCAACCAAATTTTTGTAATACAACACCATATTGATCAAATATAATAACACGCATTACTTTACATTCAACAACAACAATACGTCCTTTATTATCAACTGTAACACCACGTGGATGTTGTAATATATTTGCACCAAATTTTCTTTGAAATTGACCATATTGATTATAGATTTGTATTTGGTGTGTTGGTGAACGTTCTGTAACAACAATATCACCAGAATTTTTAACAACAGCAACACGATTTGGATATAATAATTGACCATCACGTTTACCACATTCACCAAATTGAAATTTAAAACGTCCTTCTTTATCAAAAATTTGTATACGATGATTATTTGTATCGGCAACAACAATATCATTTTGTGCATTAACAGCAACACCACTTGGTTCTGTAAATTGTCCTTCCAATATACCAAATTCACCAAATTTACAATGATAAATCATTTTTTGTCTTTTTATTTGAGATTTTGGTGGAAATGCTGTTGTTGATAATAATTTTGATGTTAAATCCATTATTGAATCTGTTGCTGATAGTGTACTATTTGATACAGTTAAATTATTTGATGATACTAGTGAATTACCATTTGAAACACCATTACCACCATTATTACTACCGCCTAATGGGCTACCATTTTGTGTACATGAATTTAATCCTAGATTATATTGATCTGATAATCCATTAAAAATATCTGAACCACTATTACTCCATTTATCATAAGGATTTAATAGACTAACATCACTAACAAATGGTCCTAAACTATTGACACTATTAAATCTTTTTGATATGATATTACTATCAAATGTATTATTTAAACCATTTGTTAATTGAGATGATGTTGATGATTGTGATCCACCATTTGACATACCATTACCAATTCCATTACCAATACATAAGCTTGAATTACCAATACTACCATATTGATGACGATCTAATAATGATGAACCATTACCAACATTACCAAGTAAATTTGATAAAGTTTGTCCACCATTACCAAT
>OY720444.1:18225083-18245858 GCA_963082915.1 Dolichopus griseipennis | reverse complement strand
ATTTTGAAAATCTAATGTTGAATCTGATGTTTAATTTAATTTTGAAATTTTAATTTGATAATAAGCGACAAAGGTCATTTCCAATTGAATGGTTTCGTAAACGAACAAAATTACATGATATGGGCTACGGAGAATCCAAAAGTAGTTCATCAGCGACAATTACATTTTAAACATTAGATTAGTACTTTAGACCTTATAAAAATTATTTATCTACAGCAATTCATTATAAAGCTCTATAGCTTAAGGTATTTTCAGAGACCATACATTGGCTATTTAATCTGCGTTGAGAAATTCCTTTTCCAGATTGTAGAATCTTTTTCTAGCACCTGATATGCATTTGTAGAGTAAAGACGATCTTGTTTCTTTGTCATTTAAATAAATATCTACCTATAGTCATTATCATAAAATTGGAAGTTTATCCACTTTTATATATTTTCTGGTATGATAAACGATTTTAATTGATGCGGAAGGCCTCGGTTGTGTAGTGAGTCAGCAAATTGCATTTAAATTGAGGGAATAATTCTCATTTACAAAATCCTCTTTGGTGACCCCAAATATAAAGTAAAATATTAAAGTATATTACATAAATTTTAAAAAAAATAATATTACTTATAAATTAATAAAAAGTTTTAGAAATGGAAAGCACAATAGGTCGCAAGGCCTAGGTTTTAAGTCGGTATATGATATCCTCAGTTAACAACAACATGCCGGGGAAGAGCTTAATTTTAAGAAAAACATTTATTTTTTAAGAAAAACATTTTGAATATCCTTTTGATTTTTCGTAGAATGATCCCGGCCTATTATAAGTTTCGTTGATGAGCTAATGTTTGTAAGCCGATTATGTCTCTTCGGAATTGATTGTTAGAATTGCCTTCTGTTTCTTTATGTTCTTAGTACTCTGTACATTGAATCTCATTATTGCTCTATATCCTGAGTCCACGTTTTCGAAATACTTTACGTTCTTAGTACTCCAAACATTGAATCTCATTATTACTCTATATCCTGACTCCACGTTTTCAAAATACACAAATTTTAGATGTCTGAAACTTTCATGAATTGCTGTATGTAGATCAAACATTGTCTGTATCTTTTATGGTATATATTTGTAAGATCTAGATATAACATAATATAATTCACAATATTTGTTTTAAAAATTTTCATAATTAAAAACTTAATTAAGTTTTAACATTGTCAATGACAAGAATAACTAATCACAAGGACAACATCTCAATTTATATTAATCTGTATATTTTTTTTTTACAAGGAACTTCGAAAGCGAGAGTTGATTTGCATAATTTCCAAAGATATAGTGTGCGACATTAACACACCCAAAAACACTGCCCTTTTCAAACGAAACTTTAGGATGGGACCTGTGATACAAATGTACAACTATGGTTTTGTGGATAAAAATGGGAAAGGATGTTTTGGGAATTAGATTTGAGAAATATAGGATTCTGCAATTATGGGAGATGAGAAAAATTGGATAAGAAAACTATTAAAAGATCTGGAAACTCTTATAAGGATGTCATAAAATTTTTGGGGAAGTAGCTTTGTGAACTATAGGATTCAAAGATTATTTGGAGGATGAAGGAAATTGAATGAGAAAAATATTAAAAGATCTGGAAACTCTTATAAGGATGTGATAAAATTTTTGGGGAAGTACATTTGGGAACTATAGGATTCAAAGATTATTTGGAGGATGAAGCAAATTGAATGAGAAAAATATTAAAAGATCTTGAAATTCATTGAAATGTTTAAAAGTTATTAAAAATCTACTAAATATTAAGTTTATAATTGAGTGCGTGCGTGACCTTATACAAACTAGGATTGGATGGTTAAAAATCAAGTTTTTAAGACTCATTGAGTTTTTAGTCTTTCAAATCAAAAGTTTTTTATTTAATTAAAGACTTACTACCTACCTATTATAAACATAAATCTCTGTTTACCTATACATATACTAAAAAAAAAACCCTTTCATTGATATTTTATTACCATTTATATATATATGTATATATACATAAAAAACATAAAATTATTCACCATTTTAAAGATACCATATACCTATATAGGTACATACAAGTTATTTAAATCCTAAAATTCAATATTATTCCAATCAAACAAAAAAAAAAACAAAAATCTAGTTTTTTGATTCTTCCCATTTATGGAATATTATTTTTACAGTTTAGTTTTTTATTTTTTTTTTTCAAATTTTCTAATTCCTATCCCTTAGAATCTAATTCCTAACCCTTTTATTAGATATTTAAAATTCAATGAGTACATGTACATCTAACAAAATACAAAATACAAAAAAAAAACACAACAAAGCAGTGATGAAATCTTCAATACAATTGTACTTTTTTCAATACAATTGAATCCAGAAAATACAGTAGTTCACTCGAACCTAAATTCAATAAACTCTACTGTGAATTTTTTTCGAAAATATAAAATATGTTCCATTTCAGAGTTTTAGCCAGAAGTTTCTCTAATAAAAAATGAACTAAATCAATATATGTTTAGAAATATATATCGCATAACTCAAGCTATATTGTCAATACCACATTCATCTACAAATATTGAGAGAATATTTTCGATCCAAAATTTAGTGAAAATAAAATGCAAAAATAGACTGCAAATAATTGCAAAATAAGACTGCAAAATTCAAAGCAAGGATTTAATAAAAAATTACCAGTGCCATAGTTTTAAGATGGAGAAAGACTTGATTTAAAAAAAATTTACAAAATGCTGCTATAATGGCCGAAGAATTATTAAATTAGGACTTAAAGATAAGAATTATGTGATTGAATTAAATTGAATTTGTTTTTTTTTTGTTTGTTAATGTAGTTTTACTGTTGTATAATGTAAATACATATATAAAGAAGTTTCAGTACAATTATTCTCAATTTAGTACAATTTTCATTATACTTTTAGTACACTTCACTTTACTCATTTTTCATCCCTGATATGTATGTACAATTTACAAAGGGTATACAAGAGAGGGTTTCTCTGTTTTTTTTTTTTTTTATTATTAAATTATTTGATGAATCCATAAATTAAATTTTTTTTTTCAAAGAAAAACATAAAATGCATTCTTTCTGGTTACCTTGTCATCAACTGCCATCATCAATATCAATACTATTTTATTTAATAATCATAATCATCATCACTGACTTGACTATATTCAACTTCATCATTTTGAATTCAATACAATAAATTTTTAAAATATGTATGTATGTATATATGTATGTATATATGTATGTATATAATATAGGTATATTAATATGAATTTTCTTGTTTCTTTCTTTGTCAATTCCATGCATACATACATGTATGCAACACACAAAAAACAACTAAATATAAAAATGCACAATCTTGTATATATATACATATGTATATACAATATATAAATTTATATATGTATATAAATAGAATAATTGTATATAAATGATTTTAAACATAAATATTATACACTAATAAAAACTACCTATTTTTCTAGCTTCAAAATGAAAAATTAAAAAATAAAAAAAAAAATATGAGAAACCCTCCATCCAGGATACAAAACATTAATATGTATTTTTTTTTTTTTTTTTTTTTATTAAAGTTCTATGAAATTTGGCAACCCTGAACTCTATTCATATTATAAAATATACCTACATTTAAGTATATGTATATATAGTACATAATGTATATATGTTTATTAACATCCAAGTATTTTGTATGCTGCATATTTATATTTTGCCGCCGTATTTTTTGTTTTGTTTTTAGTTTTTTTTTTTTTTTATTTCATTTTCAACTTCAGCAACAGCAACAGCAGCAGCAGAACATTTTATACATTCGTTTATAAATTTTTGTATTTTTAATATTTTATTTGTTTGGGTTTTTTTTTGTTTTCAGGCTACACCAGAGTCACAGGAATATGAAAATCGAAATTGTTTGGTTATTTTTTTTTTTTGTTTTTTTTTTTAAATAAAATAAAAATGCATAAAAGTATATTAACACATACGTATTCATTTGGTACATATACATATACATATGCATAAAATAAAATAAAGAGTATCAAAAGAAGAAGAAAATAAAAAAAAGTGCTAGATCTGAAATAAAAAAAAAACAAATTTAATTTTAAAATTATATATAAATAATTTTAAATTAAATTTTAAACAATTTATTTATTATTTAATTTCAAAATATTTATGAATTTTTTTTATTTAAACACAGAATATACATACATATGTATATACAATATGAAAATGTATAGGTACATAATAATAAATTATTAATATCCTTGAATAAAAATCATCAACAAATGCATATAACAACAACAAAAATAATGCAGCAACAAATATCCCAAAATAAATTTTTATTATTTTGAATTTTATGTTTCTGTACATTTTTGTACAAAATATTAAAAAATTATTAATTGCATATTGCATTGCATATTTTGTTTATAAATATAAACATAAACTCTAAAACTCCAAAAATAAAAAAAAAACAGTTCCTACAACAAAAACAATCGTACATCATACATATTTACAAATAACTTGCGTCTTGCATTGCAAATATAGCAGACAAAAACAAACCTATGTTATAATTCAACATTCTTTCTATCTAAATTATTTCTCAATCTTAACATTGGGTTATCTTATAGATACAATACTATACTTACTTCAATTTTCATTTACTTTTATAGCAGTTTGTAGTCACTAATTCCAATTACCAAGTCCCCCCAAAAATTTCAAAAAATCATAATAACAGAACATTATTTTAAAATAATATTCGACACAACAAACTCCCCTTCAAATAAATAGAAATAAGTATGTACATGAAAAATAACAATGCAATTATTTTGTGCAACAAAAAATGACTAGCAATAAAAAATTTTTTATAACATTTGCTTAGAAACATTTTTCATCTCTTAAGACACAAATTTGATGAGATGAAAATATGTAAGTACAAAAATTATCAAAATGTTGTCTAAAATCAACGACAACATTTTTTTAAGCAACAATTCTCCAGCAATAATTTTAAATATACATATTTTCCAGAAATGAATCAACATTCGTTATTTTCTTTTAAATGTTGCTTCAAAATTATTACAACATGTATATACATAGATATGTATTTTCTTTTAAATGTTGCAAACAAAATTAGGAAATAAAATCTCAAAAAAAAAAATAATGTATACATACATATGCTTAAAACACATTTAAATAAATAATGCAACATGTTTTAAGTTTTAAAAATATAAAATATTTATACGCAGAGAACAAAGAAAAGATTTTTTTTGTGCAACATATGTACTATATTAATGTTTATATACATAGAAATTTTGAAATAGTAAACAAAGAAAATAGTATATAAGGAAATTTGTTTTTTTTTGTTTTTTTTTTTTTTTTTTTTGTATTTATTGCGTTTCATAGCAATATTGTATTTCTATACAATATATATATATTTTAAATTTGAATTGAATACTTGTCAGGTTGTCAACTTGTCATTTTTCAAGAATATGATGATTAGTAATTTGTTGAGAGAAAATTGAATTTTTTTTAACAGTTAAAATTTGTTTTTAAACTTTGTTTAGAAACAATTTATACATAAACCAAAATTTTTATTTAAAATGTTGTTAAAGTTTTTAGTCTGGTAACATTTTGCTTTTTTATAAACATGGACATTGGAGAGAATAGAGAACTGGAGAAATTATTAATAAAATAATATTATAGCATCAAAAGTTTATAAACTTTTTAAATAATTTAGAAAAATATTTAGTTTTTATTTTATAAAATTGTAAACATATATGCATTATTATTAGTTATAAACATATATATTTTCATTACAAAGCTATATATACGTGTATATAAATATATATTAGATATTTAGATTTTATTAGGTATTTATTTAAAATAATTTACTGAACAAAACAAAGCAATAAACTTTGACAATTAATGTATGTATACACATAATATAATAAAATGTTGCTCAATAAAAGTAAGTAATATTTTTTATAGAAACATTTTTTGATTCATGTTTTTTATTTCCAACAGTTTTTATTCTTATTCTGTCTCCATAATTTTTGTTGTTTTTGTAATTTTATTGTAGAATTTTGCTATATTTTTTTTTTAAATATACTACATACATATATACAAATGTGAATAGTGATTTATATATGCCTGAATGTTTTGTTTTTTTTTTTAGTATAGTATGTGTGTAATATTTAAAGCCGACGATTTTTTAAAAAAATTTTCCAGCAGCAACAGAACAAGGCAACAACAACAAAACAATATACATCAACAAAGCAATGATACATACACTGAGTGTCAATTGAGTACAAAACTGAGCACACACTATGAAACAAATGTGTATCAATATATGAATGAATATACATAAATTGAATATTGAATATGTGTATACTTATTATTTAGAGAGTACTTTTTTTTTTTAATGATGTTGATGGTTATTATTTTGTTATTTATTTACAGAGTGTTATAGAAATATATATATACAATTTTTTTTTTAAATTCTCTCTTTAAATTTTTTCTTCCCGTTTTATTTTTCTCACAATTATAAAAAAAATAAAAAAAAAATGGTTATTTTCTGTTGTTCTTTTCTTGTACAATTTTTTGGGTAATTTTTGTGTAGCAGCATTTCACAGAGCCAGCCAGCCAGCCAACAACAATAACAACAGCAACAACAAACAATACAATAATAACAACACAAGCAACAAAAGCAGCAGCATTTATTATAGCATAAACACATTTTTTAATAAAAATTCTTTATCGACAAATTTAGTTGCTTTGAAACCATCGCGTAATATCGACGTTCCTTAAGCTAAGTTCGCAACACAAAAAGATTTATTTAAAAAAAAAAAATTTATTAAAATAATAAATAAATTTTTAAAATAAAAAAAAAAATATATATATAAATAAATAAAAGAATTTTTATAAGTGTCAAAATTATTAATATAAAATTAAAAAAAAAATATTTAATAATAATTAATCAATTGAAAAACAAGTTAAAAATTTCATTTTTTTTCAAAATATTTATGTAGGAAATAAATAATTTTTATTGAAAAAATCAAACAATTTACATTGTGTGAAAAAAAATATATATAAAAAACAATTAATTTAAATTCTTTCTGAATTTAAAAATAAATATAAAATAAATAGATTTTATTATATTTAATAACACAAAATAAAAGTAATCAAAACAATTTGTACCCAAAAAAAACCAACGGAAGCAGCAAATCGTATTATTTAAAAAAATATTATTGAAAAAATAATAATATTTTTTTTTAAGTATAAAATTCAAACAAAAATATTGGAATAAAAATACAAAAAAAAAATAAATTAAAAAAATACAGTTGTGCAAAAGAAAAAAAAAAAAAGGTAAAATTAAAAAAAAAAAATTAAATTAATCAGTCAAAAATAAGTAAATTTTTTCAATAAATGTGTAATTTAAATAAAAAATATTGTGAATGTTTTTTTTTTTTTAATTTTTTTTAAAAATTAAATTTATTTTCATTTATTTTTTTTTCAATTAAAAATTTTAAATATAATTTTCAAAAAAAAAAAAAATAAAATCTTTAAAAAAAGTAGTTTCTTTTAGAAAAATTTTTTTTTACTCTTAATAAGTAATAGTTTTAATTTAAAAATTAAATTTTCAAAAAATACCTACAAAAATAAAATATAAAATTTCAAATTTTTGGTTTTTAAAAATTAAAAGCAAAATCAAGAAAAGAACGGATTAAAAAAAAAACGCCACATTTTAAAACTAAACCAAAAAAAAAAATTTAATATTGAAATTTAAATTTTTCCCCCTCCATATAACGGACGTTTAACATCACACAATTTCCAAAGGATTACAAAATTTATTTAAAAAATTTTACACACGACGAAGATTGAAAAAACTAAAAAAAAAACCCTACCAATTAAAAGGAATCATATATTTGAAAAACTCTACCCTGTACTATTTATTACCGCACCCCTGTCTCTAAAATCTTTAAAAAAAAATTTGAATGCTGCTGTCACTTTTTTTTTTTTAAACTTCGTTCTTTTTTATTGTCACAGTTGTGTTTTGTATTTAAACTTCTTCTTTCTTCTAAAAAAAAAACAAAGTTATAAAGTATATAAAGAAAACGCGCCAAGATTTAAAACGGATTTAAAAAAATACTTTTATTTTTTAGTTAATAGTTAATATATGGTTCTCTATAAATTTATAATATTCTTTTTAATTAAGTTTTCATATTTAATAATTAAATTTTAAAATTAAAAAAAAATACAAACTAATTTGAATATAAAATTTGCGCTTAAAAGTTTTCAAATTTAAATTAAAAAAACTCAATTTAAGTAAGCGCTTTATTTTAACATATTTTAAATATATATATAATTTTGAAGAGCATGTTTCACCATATAAAAAAATAAAAACTAACTTGGATTTAAGTTTTTGAAATAACTTTTAAATAAAACATCCAGTTTTTTTGGTTGAGTTCAATACGATATACCTAGTGTTTGTTAAGTCATTTGTTCTTCCTTCTTCTAAGTAAATTCATTCAAAATTTTTTTAATCTTATAAATCTTTAAATTTTTCAGGTTCTTGAAAAATTTTCCTGAACTTTCAAAATCTCGGCAAAAGAACACACACACAATATAATATAATAAATTTTTTGAAATCAATTTGAGAAAAAACCAGTAAAATTAAGAGGTAACCTTACTAATAATAACTCTCTACCTACCTACCTACGATACAATTCCGGAAATTGAATTCTCATGTTTTTTTTTTGTTGAGTTTCTGTTTCTATTTTTATTATTTTGGATGAAGAATAAATACAAAATTCAAAAAATTTTTAAAACTACACTTTATGAATTCGTAGTTCTTCTGATTCAACTTTATGCGTTGAATTTAATAAAAAAAAAAAAAAATTGAATAATTGTGAATTTATCATAGATACAAAAAAATAGTAATTTTATATGCCTATTTGTTTAATATTTACCTATATTTCTTTTTTTTTTAGTCGTTTTTTTCCGTTTCCATGTTTTTTTAATTTTAAAAAAAAACATACGTTATATGTACATAAAATATAATTGATATTACAAAAAAAAAAGTATATAAATTAAAACTCCAGGTGCAAAAAAAAATATATAAAAAAAAAAAATACCAATAAGTGAAAGAAATAAATATTATACCTATAAATATAAAAAAAATTTGTGGATTACAGAATAATACCCTCCGTTTGAATCCCAAAAAAAAATTTGTTTTAAATACAACAAAGGATTTTATCTGTTTCATCGTATTAAATTTTTTGGAAACTATCTGGGGCAAATTCTATATTGAATTTACAAAAAAAAAATAATAACCAGATGGTTTTATTTTCTTTCAAATTTAAATTAAGCATTAAAATACATCATTAAAATACATGTGGATAACTTTATTTTTTTTTTTTTAGTATTCAATTAAAAAATTAAGAAAAAGTCAAACAAAAAAAAACAGAAAAAATTTAATGAAGAAAAATTGAATGTAAGTTTTTAATTTAAGATATATTTAATTTTAAGCTTTTTTTTTCATTAATTATTTTTAAGCAATTTGTTTTATTGTAAATAAATACATAAGTATTACATATTTAAATTGTAAGGTTAATTAGAGTTTATACACTTATACTGTTTTTGTTTTTATTTTAGAATGATTAAAAAAAGAGTTCCATGTTCTATATTTATCACATTAGTACCTAGAAACCAAACGATAATTCAAGAATGATCAGGGAATCTATACAATATGAAACATAAATAATTTTTTCATTAATAATTACTTTGTTATTGGACTATTTAAAACTTACGTTCTTGACTAGCTGTACTAGATTACTTAATTAAAAAAAAATAGGCTTTTTTAGAACACTGTGTTAGAACAATATGAGTTTCTTTTATCTTATGTGAGTTTTAATTAAAATAAAAAATTTCAATATTGCCCTATACTTATAATGTACATTTTACATAGATAGTATTATATTTATTAATTGTTTTTAAATTCAATATACATAGAATTATTTTAGCATTGCATTAATTGATTTATTAATTGATTAATGTTGCAATATTGTAACTTATTTTTTTTGAAAAATTTGATTCAGACATGCTCAATTAATCCTAATTGAAATGAAATCAACAATAATAACAATTAATTTAAGGAGTAACCCTATTAATTGCTTACCTTGTATTTGTCATATTTTTATTTATTTTCTATTTTATTTTATTATTATCGATAACTTTACTATTTTTAGGTGAGTTTTTCTAATTAAATTGCATTTGTCGGATAGTACTAGGTATATATGTATATTAATATATATATATATATAGAATGACTAAAATATCACATTTTTTTTTTGTGTTATCTTATCATATTTTGTGAAAAGGTGTTACTTTAAAATGTTTTTCTTTCTGTACCTAGGTTAAAATTGGAAAAAAAAATATAGTTTGGTAAATAAAATCGTATTTCATTTTTTTTTTCCCATTTGTTCATGTATTAATTTTTAATTTTCAATTTTTTTTTTTAGATAACACTAAAAAAAATGTAAATATATAAGCGCATGTAAACGTTTATCGAATACCAAAAAAAAAAATTATATACAATTTACTTAAGTTTACCTAAATATGTACATATTTTTTTAATATGCATTTTATCTGTACTTTTTTTTACAAAGGTCATTTCTAAATGTTTCTTCTTTTTTACGCGGAAATTATTTTTAGTTTTTGTATGGTTTATTTTTTTTTTTTTTTTAAATCAACACTCCTATATAAATAAATTTATCTATTAAGTAATACGTATTACCTACGTTCAATAAAAATATTACGTACCAAAATGAATTTAAGAAATTTCTAAATAAGTTTATTTGAACAAAATTGCTATTTGTTAAAATTTTAAAATTTGAATTTAGATAGGTAGGTCCTGCAAATGGAATAAAGTTTTTATTTCTGTAAAACGAAAAAATATATTAGATGAGATAACAGATGATTGTTGTTTTTTCAGCAGGATGGGAGGATTTTAGGTCTTTAGTATTCAGTAGGGACTTGAGTGCCTTATTAATAAAACAATTCAATATTTCGATTAAAATAATGTTTACTTACTAGGTATCTTATGAGTAACTAAATATTTCTTACCGCTTAAGTAAATTTGGATTGTAACATTAAATATAAACATTTAAATTTCAATAATTACAAGTCTAAATTTGAATCTCTTAAGTTTATAAAAATCAATATTTTGGTATCTATCTATATTTGGTTAAACCTAAATAGGCAGGACATTTAGTAACTGAAAAAATATTATTAATTGAACAATTAACATAAGTTTTTTTCTTTATTACTTTCAATTTTATTCAATATTAAAAAAAATCAGGTTTTTATTGAATTTAAATTAAAAAAATTTCTTAATTACTTATCTATACTTTTTTTTTTACCTTATTTTACATGTGGTAAATAATATACCTATAATATTATTATTTTTTATCATTGTAGGCAACATTTATATTTGTTTGGTTCATTTTTATAATTTTTATTGAATTAATTGCGTAATACTTTCATTTGATCGAATCTTAAATAAAAACGTTAAAAAATTGAAAAATTAAAATTGTTGTCATACGATTATTTAAAAAAAAAATTATTTAAAAGTAATTGTAAAATATATTTATTTTATAAGTAAGTTACTTATCCAATATTCAATTTAATTTTTTTTTTTTGGATGAACAGTAGACGGTATTGTTTAGATGTTTGACATTAATCTAAAAATGGAAGTAATTTTTAAAAAAAAAAATCTAATGTATTTCTTATAAGGTATAAAATTTAAATAATTTAAAATTAAAATTTTTATTACTTTTTTGTATCTTTTAGTTGCTAAACTTTAATAAAAGGACTTGAAACTTCTGTTAGTGTTCAATAAATTAAATTAGCTAGCTAGGTTTGTAATTATATTGCAGAGTCTAATTAACCTGAAGTGTTAGATAATTATACAGATTTTCTTGGTTTTATAATTGCAAAAAATGGTTAACTACTTATAATTAGATTTTTTTTTTAGAAAGACTCTGAATAATAATAATATCTTATATTAATTAATTCCTTAAAATTAAATATTAACAATTTTGTAATGAAGCTTAAGAATTAAATCTGCTACTAATTTATTTCTATATTCCTTAACATTACTTGGAAGTTATTTCTTTTATATAAAATCCATTAGTCTTTTGACTTTCATTTAATAAATTATTTTTATTCTGTGTTTTTAATAATCATTTACTACTCAAGAAAGTGGAAAGTATCTATAATTATAGAATAGTTTAGACACTTACATATTTATTTGATTTCGGTAAGAAGTTTGTAGTAGGAAATTAACCCTACTGTTACAAAAGTATTTACTACTAAATTTTAAAATAAATTAATAAATAAGTAAATTATATTAAATAACTGAAAATCTATATATTTAATTCAATTTGAAAAAAATAAGAAATATGTTTTTGATATTTTCAGGGTCTTTTGAAATTTCATTATAATTTTTTAAATATCAATTTTAAAAATCACGTAATTTATTCTGTTCTGTTAAGTACTTATCTGTTTAGTTTTGGTGTTTTTTTTTTTTTTAATTATTAAATTTCTCACGTTTACTGTTTTTTTTTTTTTTGTTATATTTCAAATAACACAAGTTTTTGAAATATTAACTGATAATAAGATATTCAACAGAACATAATTCGATGTGTTAGAATTTCATTTTGTATTTTAAATAAAAAAATAAATTTAATATTAAAAAAAGAAACATTCTCTTCCGGATCATATGAGAAAAAATGCAAAAATATACAAAATTTTTTTTTATTTATATATTAAATATAAAAAAATATTTTTAAATAAAACAAATATATATACGTATGTAAAATACACATATATTAAATTTCAGAATTTATTGGGAATTAAAAAAAAAAAGAAATGTATTTTTACCTAGGTTTTCAATTTAATTTCTGTTAATTATGCAAGTTTTTTTTTTTCTGGTTTTTTTTTCAACAAAGATCAGTTTTTTTTATATATTCGTATTTACACTTATGTATTGTTTTGATTCAAATCAGAATTAATTATGATGAAATTGCATAAAATATTAACTTTCAGTGTTATGGTCAATGTACGAACTTTAAACAGTTTCTGATAAGTAATAAGTTTTAATAAAAAATATTTTTATATTGGATTAAGTAATACTTATACTTATTGTATATTATAATTGGATTGATAATTAAGTAATATAAAGAAATTATAAATATTGATTAGTTTACATATCAGATATTTTGTTATTATTATTGATAAGTTTTAGTATTTGGATATGATATGCATTAGTAATGAATTTATGCGGTGAGAAAACTATACAGAGTGATTATTAAATTGAGTGCAATTTTATTGAATAATTTTTACAATTTTTTATACATAGTTTTAAAAAAATTAGCTGGATATAAATATAAAAACTCGGAAGGAAAAGGACAATCTTTTAATACCATAGCTTCCTTTTCCATTTATTTTTGAAGATCTCTTCCATTAAATAGAATAAGAAATTACAAATATAAGTGTAGTTATGTTGAATTGTTGCTGATTAAATTAATATTCTTTCCATTTATATAGGTTTCAAAATGCAAAATCTTTTAACCATTTTTTTTTTTAGAAATTATTAAAATAAGTATAAAATTTTTTTGATTTATAACCTGTTATTCATATTTTACTTCTTTGATCCTTCTTTTATTCGATCTTTTAGTAAGTACCAACTTGCAACTGGAAATTCATGTTTTATAACTTTTTTTTTTACTATTTTCTGTTAATTTTTTTTATTTTTGAAAAATAAGTAACGTTTATTTTGTATCTTGGTAGGTACTTTAGATACTTTTGAAAAATATAATTTTTTTTTGAAACGTGCAATTTTCAATTTAGAAAAAAAATATAAAATTCAAAATTTTTAGTAGGTACCTAGGTAAGATATAATCCTTCCTTAAAAAAAAAAATCTATACCAAATAACCTATCAACTTAATGTGTTATACTTACCTGAAAATGTATTTTAGAGGTACCTACATAGGTATCAAATTTTGTTTTTTAATATTTGTTTTATTTTTTTATAAAATGGAATGTATCTTAAGATATTATTATTATTATGTGTTATCCTTGAGAAAAAAGATTGCACATTCATTCGGTTCGGTACAATACACAAGAAGTATAAATTTTTAAAATTGAATTTTTATTACTTTGAATTTTTAGAAAGAATTTGTTATATTGTATTTTGTTTAATATTTTCAATTCTTGTATGATGTAGGTAATATTTAATATTTATTATTTTATTTTTTTTGAGTATTTCTATATGTAAGCAAGTACATATATGTATATTTATATATATATAAATAATATAATATATGTACGCGCAATATTTTAAGTACCTGATTTTCAAAAATTTTTATTTTTTTTTTGTTTTAAATATATATATGTATATATATATGTATTCATTTATATATATACGTGATCTTTATCCCTGTTTAAATCTACATCATAAAATTAATTCTGTGAATACAGTGTGTGTTGGTGGTATAGTTTTAAGTGCATATTGAATTTAAATATCTATAGTTACGTGGGTATTATACAGTGTAAAAATTTTTTACTAGTAAACCCAGGGATGTATCGTGTACTTACTTATAAACGACCATTGTGTTAAATTTAAAAATAACATTCAAAAGAGATTTTAAAAGTAAATGTTACGTGGGAAACCTAAGTTTAATGCAAGGAACAGGTACAAAATACTATTTTAAATGTGCAATAACTAACTATTTATGATTTAAAAGAGCTTTTAACTTATTCTAGTAATAAGATACATTTTTATAATTTATAAAATTAAAGTAAATTTCGTTTCCCATGTTAAGTTTTTCTTTCACAAGAAAGATTTTTGGGGAGATTCAACTATTTTATGCTTCAGTGCAAGTTATTATAGATATTTTTGAAAATTAATACTTAGCAAACTTGATTTTATTTTAAATAATGTCTTAAAATATTTTTTTTTAAACATCTGACCGATAGCTCATCAGTGGTTAAAGGTTAAAGTGGGAACTTTTCAATCGGAAAGTTTCAGGTTCAAAGTTGCTCTGGTCGGATAATATTTAATAAAAAAATATAGTGAATATTAAAAAAGTTTAATAAGAAATCCATATGCCTAATCGGCAAAGTACTAATATAATATGTATTAGGCAGTATTTACTATTGTCCGGTACTATAAATAAATAAATATGAAACCTTTGGTTAATCAAAGATAGGGTGACTTTGAACGTCCCGGTATTATACATAAAATTGATATAAAACAAATAAAAAAAAACATTTGGCTGAATGCATAAAACTGAGTTTAAACACAAGTTCCATTTTTCCATATATATATATATATATACTTTCTTAACTAAATATTGATAAATTATATTTAAAAAATAAGTTTTATTAATTCTAAGAGAATCTAACAAATCTATTTACACTCAAACGACCCCCAAACCCCTTAACCAATATAAATAGAACTAAAATTTTTTCAACAATTTTTTTTTAAGGAAGTGCCCCAAAAATTAAATAAATTCCAGTTTTTTTTATTATCAAAAATAATTATTTTTCAAAATTTTTAATCAGATTTTTCAAAATATTTCCTCAAGTATAATTTTGAGTAATTTAAATTTTTAAAGAACAGGATATTCAGGACATTTTTAAGCTTCAAATAAAAACGGAAAAACTTTTGTATAAATGTATGTAAATTTAAAGCATGTAAATGTATGTTACATACGCTAGAACTTTAAAGTATTTTTATTTTTTTGAAAAATATTCGTTTTTACTCTAAAAAAATTTGCTTTTAAATAAAAATAAGTACAAGTTAGAAATTATTATAAAAATTTTCTTTTGTGTTGTCGAAAATGAAAATTTTCTAAAAGTGGAAAATGAAAAAAAAAGAAAAACTAGAATAAAAAAAAAATTTCCTTATACGTATATATAATAACTATAAGTACTTAGTTTTTCTTTTAAAAATTCTATTTTTTTACCTATTTAATAAATAAAGAAAGATTTTTTTAAGGATCAACATATGTATGTAGAGTTACCTGTAGCACCTTTGGCACATTAAAAAAAAATATGAAAATTTTGTAGTTCCAAGACAAGAAGAAGAAAATAAAAAAAAAAATCTAAAAACATTTTCAATATTTTGCTTCTTTATACAATTTAAATCTTTTAGTTTGAAATTTTCAATATTATGTCAAAAGATTTTCTCAAACATATTTTTTTTTTTTCGAATTTTCTATTAAAATTTTTCAAAATTTTAATAATTTTTTTTTTTTTTTTATAGATTTTCTGAAAAAAAAATATTTTATAATTTATATATGTCAATAATTCTTTTGGATTTGAATTAAATGTTGTATACATTCACATTCACATTATTTTCTAAATGGAAATATAAACTAAATATGAACAAGAGACTTAAATTTTACAAAGAATATTTCAAATAAGTTTTTCCTTTAATCAAACGAATTTTCTTTTATAAAAGAACTTATTTATTAAAAGGTAAATAAGAAATGTTTGAATATATATACATATTTATATATAAGTAATTATATGTAAATTTAAACTTAACTTATCATTAAAAAAAAAACTTTATTTAAATCAAATCAAATACTTGCAACAATAGTTGAATTTCTTTAAGAGATTTTATAAGCAATGTTAGTGATTCAAATAATGAAATTCGTAAAAGTTAAATAAGTTTTTCTTACTAAGTAGAATTTTTTAGTAATGGTACATAAATTTAATTATTCTTTATTTAATTTATTTTAATGATAGATTGATTAATTTATAAAATGTTAACTGACATTTGCTTTAATAGAATAACTAGTAAGTAATTATTGTCCCAGAATTTCAAAAGCTCAATTGATGGATTGCAATTGAATATATATTTCTAATAATACCTCAAAAACACAAAGATAGATGATCAGCATTCAAAAATAAAATCAGTTAAACCATGCGACTTCAAGCAGAAAATATAGAACGATCAGAAAGTCTAAGCATTTTAGGTTTGCAGTTAAATTAAAAAAAAATGCTGTGAAATGAGTATATTTTTGATGTAACTAGAAGTGCTGCCAAATGTTTTGAATTTTTTATGCCACTGTAAAATATATTTCTCTTCAAAGGATCTGTCTAACATCTATGATAAAGGCCTAAATTCGATCTAAAGTGAAATACAATTCTCATTTTTGCACTGGTGCATTCCAAACTTCTTTGAATATAATTCGATAAAATCCAAAATTCGCGTTTTATGACTAATGGCGACCCTGTTGGACAAGTCGTCGTAAAATTCCATACGTAAAACTTACTCCACTTAGCCGTCGTCGTAAAATTTCATACTATTTTTCTATTTTATAGATATCTTAAGTATATAGGTAATAACACTTGTTCTACTATACTAAAATCAAATATGTCCCCTTTCAGATAATTCCAACGTAAAATCAGAAAATCTGCAAGTGCTCTCTTCTACACTGTAAAAGTTTCCAAAATGGTTTAAAACTGACTATGGAAACGCATTCATTGTTCATTAAATTTTAAAATTTATACTTAAGATTCATTTTTAGATTTATCTTTTCATCGAATTTCGAATTAAGTATTAAATTATTTCTAGAATATTTTTTTTAAATTTTAAAACTGGCTTATATTTAATTTGATCTTAATTCTGATCTCATTATTTTAAGCCTATAGTTAGTTATGATTTCAGGTAACAATATGTAAATTGTTTTTTTTTTTAAATATATTTTAAGTAATATATGGTAATATTATAATAAGTAATTCTTTAAAAGTCGAAACCCACGTTTCTTGATTAACTTTCAAATTTTTAATCATTTTTTAATTTTACAAAATATAATTAAACCTTTTTTTTTTATTTTTAATTTTCAATAAACACATGGTTTTAAATAACAATAAGTATGTAAATATATATATATATATATGTTTGTATATGTATATATATATATATGGAAATACTGATTCTGATTACTAAGTCAATCATTTATACCAGTAAACATAATTTATATTTTTAGCTAAAGATCTAATTTAAAATATGAGTATGTATATATATATATAGGAATATATATATATGTATATATTTACTTACCATAATGAAATTAAAATGTGGTAACCTATAAAAATAGCAAAATTTTCGTGTCTTACCATTTTTTTTTAATTTTGTTATGTTAAAAGCCAGTTTTTTTTTTGTTATTTTTGAATAACGAATAAAACAAAAGAACTTTATACTACATTTATAAATAACTATGTATATATATATATATATATATATGTATTATATTTGTATATATATATACAAAAGATTTAATTAATCAAAAAATAAAAAAATTAATACATAGTTAATAACTTCCCAGTTCAATATTTATATACATTAGTTACATTTTAAATTGTAGTTATTAATGGGGGTTTTTTGTTTTTTTAATGAATACATATTTTATACAGGGTGTTTTTCTTATAATTTATTATATTTACTTTTGTTTTACTTATTTAACAATGTGGTTTTAGAAACGTATCAAATATTTCGGGATGTTATTTTCATCAGATCATAATTTTTTTTTCAGTATTTCTAAATTTTACAAATTTAAAATCCCTTCTAACTTTGTACAGGGTTCTCTTTTTTTTACTTTAAATGCAAAATAATATATATATAGAATAATATTTTTAAATATAAAAGATGCCTTTAGGTTAGTACTGTTGTTTTATATTATTTTTAGTACTTAAATCTGTTAAATATAACATTTCTCAAAATATTTAAATTAAAAGCTTTTTTATTTAATCAAAGTCACCCTGTCTTATTCGCTCTACATATTTAATTATTAAATAGATAATTTATTAAGTTTCCAAAAAATGATGGCAGGACTAATCCAACATGCCACAAGCTCTAAGCTATAAATAAAAAACGAAATGAGAGAATTTAAGAGAAACTTCAAAGCTTTTAAAGCTTCTAACATGGAAGATAATTTGTACACAAAATCTGTACTGTGTTTTAAACCTTCAGATTAAAACTTAATTTAAAAATAAGTTCAGCATCACCCACTGAAAGAATTTGAAAGGATGCCGTTTACTTGTGCAACACTCTGTACATTTACTCAAAACTTAGCTATAGTTAAATGTATATTGAAAATATAACTGAGATTTTTTTTTTTATAATTGTTTGAGTGGGTCTCATTGTACTTTTGAACTTTTTTTTTATAAAAAAACTTAGTCAACATTTTTTTTTTTTTTTTATTTATACTTTCTAACATTTTTTGTGGTTCAAAGTTTCAAAAAAAAAACAAAAACAAAATGACAATCAGCTGGTTTTAATTAAAACAATAAAAATGTATATAAGTATGTGTGATCACGAAAAACTAATAACTAAATAAGTATTCCGCCAATTCTTTTTCACAATATTTTGAAATTCAAAAAACTTCAAAAAAACTAAAAAACTTAAAAAAAAAGCTGAACGGAAAGCTTTTGTTTGATTTTTAAGTTATTCAAAAAAAAAAAAAAAAACAAAAATCACACTATTAAAATAAAAAAAAAAAATACTTATAACTTAATATTTATAATAAAAATAACGGAATTAGTTTACACTTTGTTAATAATATATTGCGAAAACAAATTATTTTTTTTTTTTTTTTTCCAAAGACACCAAAGATGATGAAAAAAAATATATACATACGAATGTATAAATATATAATATTTGTATATATATATATATATATATTTATTTACAATTCATTGAAAATAATGATCTCATTAAAATTTTTTTGGAATTATTTAATGTACACAAAAAAATATAAAAATAATATTCTTATATACAAATAGTATATATATATATATATATATATATATATATGTATATAAAACACAAAAAAAAAACATGTTTATATAGTTTATATACGTATTAAAAGTACAAGTAACTAAATAGTTGTTCTAGATTACTTTAAGATACTTTCAAAAATATTTGACTTAATATGGTATTTTAAGGAATTAGAAAATTAATATTTAAAGTGTACTTATATAAAAATTGAATTCTGTAACGGAAATCGATTTTTTAAGTCAGAATAACGGTTAAAATAAGCTTATAACGGTTTTTAGTAATTAGATATAGAAATGATTACAATAGAGTATTAGAGAATACTTGACTCAACTATAGAGTAATAATACCTGTATAGAGTCGTGGTGATCTTGAATCCCTGAAAAGTAATTAAAAGCTTTTTATTTATAATTATAACAGATATTTTCAGTGTTGCCACACTGTAATTACTTCAACGATTTCTTAAGTCAGAATGACGGTTAAAATAAGCTAATAACGGTTTTTAGTAATTAGATATAGAAATGATTATAATAGATTAGGTATTGACTCAATTATAGAGTAATAATACCTGTATAGAGTCGTGGTGATCTTGAATCTCAGAAAAGTAATTAAAATCTTTTTATTCATAACAGATATTGCCAGTGTTGCCACACTGTAATTACTTCAACTACCACGGTTAAAGGGTCTTTTCAATATACATGTTATATACTTTCTTATCCTTGTAATCAATTAAAAATTGAATTCTGTAACGAAAATTGATTTCTTAAGTCAGAATAACGGTTAAAATATGCTACTAACGGTTTTAAGTAATTACTAATTATATACAGAATTAATTACAACAGTAAGTATTGACAGTGTTATAGAATTATATTCATTTGAATAGAGTCATGGAAATTTAAAAAATCTCTGAA
>OY720444.1:18116320-18224883 GCA_963082915.1 Dolichopus griseipennis | reverse complement strand
ATTGACAGTGTTATAGAATAATATTCGTTTGAATAGAGTCATGGAAATTTAAAAAATCTCTTGAAAAGTAATTAAAAGCTTTTTATTTAAAACAGATATTGCCAGTCTTTGCCACACTGTAATTACTTCAACGAGAACGGTTAAAAGGTCTTTTCAATATATATGTTATAATATACTTTTCTTACCATTGCTTTAATAGATATAATTTGCTTGTATATTGGGGTAAACGGGGTAGATGATGAGTAATTATCTTCAAATAGGAGTAACAGAAAGAGGGTAGTTATGGTAACTAAGATAATTAGTAACAATCTTTGATAAAATACAATAAAACAAGAAATAAGTACTTATTAAAAAACTTATTTTATAATCGATTTAATAAATTTTTTAATTATTTGTACATATTCAACCCATTTTATTGCAAAAATTAAATCGAATTCTTTAAATGTGGTCATACATAATATAAAAACCATTTTTTTTTTTTCTTCAAATTTTAAAACAATTCCCAATTCCCAATGCATGTGGTTTTTTTATTTTCTTTTCGAATTTTATTTGATTTTCTCATTAAAAACAAAAAAAATACATAATTTTTTAATTTTTTAAACAAAAACACCGAATTTTTTTTTTTTAATTTAAACAAATAAATATATATATATATATATACGTAAGTACTTAAATCTTAAGTGTGAAACTGCTGCTATTTTTTTTACTTTATACCAAAGTAAGTACCAAAAAAAGTATCTGAAAGATAAAAAAAAAAAAATACAATACAAATATTTATATTAAAAAAATATAAAAATTAAAAAAAATTTTGAAATTAAAATTAAAATATAAATAAATATTGCAAAAATTCGAGGACAATAAATTATGTTGACCCTCGTTTTATTAGTAACTCTTATTTCTTGTTTTTTTTTTTCCCAGTTGTTTTGTTTCTATTGTTGCTGTTGTTGCGTGTGTTTGTCCAAAAAAAAAAATTGAAATTAAAAATTAATTAAATCAAAATTTTATACTCTTTCTCATTTATTATTAATTTTCAATATATATACATATATTTCTTTTAAGAACCGATTATTTTGGATTAATTTTCAAGAATCGCTTAATTTTATTTGAAAAAAAACCAAAAAAAAAATGTTTATAAGTAATCAATTCGAATATACCTACATATATATAAAATAAACAAAATAAAGTAATCAATTAATCGTTATGATTTTGATTAGAAAACTTTCTGATTAAATAATTTATTTTTTTGATTATTTATTTGATTTGATTTTTTGGGGGGGAAAAAAACAAAAAATGACATTGATTAACTGTAAATTAGTATAATTAGTATTTACTTACTTACTAACCTAAATTTGTTTTTTTTATTGTACATTAAAATAAGTAAGTAAGTACTTATTATCAAATTGATTTTTAGATTTTTAATTAATTTGTAAGTATTTTTAATTAATGTTTTTTTAATCAATGTCTGGCTGTTATAATTTGGGGGAGGCAGGAAACTCTTTTGATATTAATTAATTATACTATAAAAAATAATTCTGAAATACAACTTTTTATATTAATTACTTATATTTTAAAAAATTACTGAAGTTATGAAACATAAACATTTGAGTACAAATGAGTACTTTCACGGTACAAGTACAATGCGCTGGTATAACATTTTAAAGTCCTGGATTTTATTGGGAAATTATTTAATATAACTTAAAAAAAAAACTTTTAGCTGATTATATGTAAATATTAAAGTACTTAGTGTCTACAAAAATACTTATCTCTTGTATATATATAAGTACAATTGTCTCGATTATAAAATATTACTAAATTTGGACTTATTTTTGAATTATATGATATTAAAAAAAAATGGACGAAAATTATCAATAATTCCTTATAAAATTTATCCAATTACTTATATTGAAACATTATCGTAAAAAAATTTGAGACCTCCATATTTATTTGGTAATATAAGTAATTCTTTGTTTTTATAAGTACTTTTATGATAAATATTCTTTTAAATTCAAAATCACTAATAATCATTCAAAAATATGATGAATTATAAGTACTTTACTTAATATGAAAAAGTCATTTACTACTTCAGTATATATATATTATATATTATATATACTTTAATAAATAAGTAAGTACTTACATTATAAATAAGTTACATAAATATATATATAAGTACTATGAAATCTATTAAGCTATATATTATGCAAATTGAATTATAATTAATTAAAAAAATGCTTGACCCAATAGTAAAATAACATCATAAAGTAACTTAAAGTACATTCAATATCTTCTTTTATCAAAATTCAACAATTTTGTTGTCCCTTTATCCAATCTTTTCTATTTTTGCAATAAGTACTTAGTATTCTATAAGAAAATACTGTATATATAATTAATTATGTTTATTAGTGCCAATTATTAATTTAACACTTTATCTTCAATTAAGTTTTTCTAGTTAAATCCCTTAAATCTTGTAAAATTATATAAAAAAAAAAAGTTATTTTTTTGAATAAAGTTAACTACTTAAGAATGTTAAATATTTACTTATTTTAATAAAAAAAAAAAAAAAAAAATACTTAAATATTATAATAAATTTATATAAGTACTTATAAATAAAAATTTAAATAAAAAAAGAAAAGGTTTATATATATATATAAAAAACTTTCCTTCTTCTCTCCTAATTAAAAATAATAAATAAAAGTAAAGAAAAAAAAAAAAAAAGTATCTTAAGATAAATTTTTTTTTTTTTTTTAATAACCTTGATCAGAGGAAAATATTGTTATATACATATTGTTAGAAAAGTTTTACTTATTTTTTTTTTTTAAATGATTTTTAATACAAAATGTAGAATAAAACAAATTTTTCTTATCATGAAGGATAATTGAACCCAATAATATCTTAAGATACAAATACCACCCATTTTTTTGATAAATTCTTATAAGTATATTATATTATTCGAGAAAAAGAAAATGAAGTATATTCAAACTATTTTTGAATTTTCATGATAAAATAAAAAAAGAAAAACTGTTATACGAAAATATATATATATATGGGTCATTCTTTTTTTAAACGACCATTTCAGTTTTAGAAAAAAAAATTTATTTTTTCTTAATTAAGTTAAAATAATTTAATTTATCTTGTAGCTTATACCATTAGGAACAATAATCTAAGCTCAGCAGAGATGATTATTTTAATTTTATACATTTTATAGGGAAAGAAGCAAGTCAAGTTTCTACTTTTCTTCAACTCTGTTACCAATTAATTTTTTAATTTTTAAACGTATAAATTTAATTAAAAATAAAAACTTTGATCGTATAATATTAAACTCCAAAAGTATGATCCAACTCCTTTTTTATTTTTTTTTTAATTATATAAAAATAATAAAAAAATTAACAAAAGAACACCTTACAATTCAAAATTTCACTTGGTGCATTATAAAAATTTAAATTAATTACATAAATTTTTACATTCCACTAATGTATTAAACTAATTTAAATAAAGAATTTCATTTTTAATAAAATTAATTAATTATATGATAACAATTCAAATATCACACAAAATTAAAATAAAAAAACTTAAGAGTAACATAGTGGAAGGCAAGGTAACATAGTAGAATAGTTGTAACAGAATATAAAAATATTTGTACTTCTATTGTAATTTATTTTTCTGCAATATCTACAGATGAATTAAAACTATAAAATAGTCTACTTGATCAGGCGTAATGTTCGCTTCATCATTTTCTTGTATCTTAAAACAATGCTTACTACTATCACAGCTTTTGAAGAACATAATAACAATATCACCGTCTTCAATTAGATTTTGGATAATTCCTACGTATCTGTAGAAATTATTCTTTTGTCCAGCCATTTTAACAAAGAGGAAGCTACCATTTTTTATATTTGAAGATTATTCGCTTTCGGATTTTTATACTCTGTTACTATTTTTTTCCATTCTGTTACCAAAAAGTAACACAGTAGAATAATAACAGAGTGGAAAAAACTTCTTTAAAATAAAATAGATTTCGCTTTAGGTAATATTTTAAAATAAAATTTGAATTTTATAAATTTGATTTTTATTTACACATATAATATAAATAATTTAATAATATATATAAACTTACTCACCAGAATTTTTACGTAACAGAGTAGAAATTGAATTTTGCCACAACCGAAATGTATACAAACTAACTGTTCGAATTTAGAAGTTACACTTAAAATCCAAATATTTTTTATTCCAAATTAATTGTAAAATTCTTGGGAACAATATTGGCGCGCTTTTTATATTTGAAATTTCAAACAACCGTTTTTTTTAATAAAAACAGAGTGGAAGTAACAGAGTTGAAAAAAACTTGGGACACATATATTTTATATTATATTTTGATGAAGAAATTAGCAAAAAAAAAATTTAATTACATTTTAATAAAATTTAAAACTATTATTTTATTATAAAACTCAAAGTTAAGAAATTTTGTAGTATTACAATAAAAAATTTGCCATTTAAATTTTAAAAATTTATGCTGGGACATGTCAAAATTTGATACCTTCGGTAACATAGTGGAAGATAATTGTCAAATAAAAATAATATATATATATATTAATAATGATCTAAAATCTAAATATATTTTGCATTTCGTTTTTATTTTAATTTTTTTTTAATTCACAATATTTTTCGGAATAATGATGTTTTTTTGTCGTCGCAGGCAAGTGGTCGTTTAAAAAAAGAATGACCCATATATAATATATATATTATTTTTTTTAAGAACCGATTATTTTGGATTAATTTTCAAGAATCGCTTAATTTTATTTAAAAAAAATGTTTATATTCAATTCGAATATACCTACATATATATAAAATAAACAAAATAAAGTAATCAATTAATCGTTACGATTTTGATTAGAAAACTTTCTGATTAAATAATTTATTTTTTTGATTATTTATTTGATTTGATTTTTGGGGGGGAAAAAAACAAAAAATGACATTGATTAACTGAAAATTAGTATAATTAGTATTTACTTACTTACTAACCTAAATTTGTTTTTTTATTGTACTTACATTAAAATAAGTAAGTACTTACTTGATCAAATTGATTTTAGATTTTAATTAATTTGTAAGTATTTTTAATTAATGTTTTTGTAATCAATGTCTGGCTGTTATAATTGGGGGAGCCGGAAACTGATTTGATATTAATTAATTATACTATAAAAAATTAATTCTTAAATATACTTTTCATGTTAATTACTTATATGTTAAAAAATGGCTAAAGTTATGAGACATAAGTATAAACATTTGAAAATGAGTACTTTCACGGTACAAGTACAATGCGCTGGTATAACATTTTAAAGTCCTGGATTTTATTGGGAAATTATTTAATTTAACTTAAAAAAAATACTTTTAGCTGATTATATATGTAAATATTAAAGTACTTAGTCTACAAAAATACTTATCTCCCATATATATAAGTACAATTGTCTCGATTATAAATACATATTACTAAACTTGGACTTATTTTTGAATTATATGATATTAAAAAAAAAAGGACGAAAATTATCAATGATTCCTTATAAAATTTATCCAATTACTTATATTGAAACATTATCGTAAAAAATTTTTAAACCTTCATATTTATTTGGTAATATAAGTAATTCTTTGTTTTATAAGTACTTATTAATATAAATTTTCTTTTAAATTCAAAATCACTAACCATCATTCAAAAATATGATGAATTATAAGTACTTAATGAAAAAGTCATTTACTACTTCATATGTATACTTTAATAAATAAGTAAGTACTTACATTATGAATGAATAAGTTTACATAAATATATATAAGTACTATGTAATCTATTAAGCTATATAAGTAAGTAAATTGAATTATAATTAATTAACAAATGCTTGACCCAATAGTAAAATAATATCATAAAGTAACTTAAAGTACATTCAATATCTTCTTTAATCAAAATTCAATGTCCCTTTATCCAATCTTTTCTATTTTTGCATAAGTACTTAGTATTCTATAAGAAAATACTGTATATAATTAATTATGTTTATTAGTGACAATTATTAATTTAACACTTTATCTTCAATTAAGTTTTTCTAGTTAAATCCCTTAACTCTTGTAAAATTATATAAAAAAAAAGTTATTTTAACTACTTAAGAATGTTAAATATTTACTTATTTTAATAAAAATAAAAAACAAAAAAAAGTAATCAAATATAATTATATAAGTACTTATAAATAAAAATTTAAATAAAAAAAGAAAAGGTTTATATATATATATAAAACTTTCCTTCTTCTCTCCTAATTAAAAATAATAAATAAAAGTACCTAAAGTAAAAAAAAAAAAAAAGTATCTTAAGATAAATTTTTTTTTTTTTAATAACCTTGATCAGAGGAAAATATTGTTATATACATATTGTTAGAAAAGTTTTACTTATTTTTTTTTTAAAAATGATTTTTAATACAAATTGTAGAATAAAACAAAATTTTACTTATCATGAAGAAAAAACTTTGTTTTTTTTTTATTCATTGATAATTGAACCCAATAATATCTTAAGATACAAATACCACCCAATTTTATTATTCTTCGATAAAAAGAAAATGAAGTATATTCAAACTACTTTTGAATTTTCATGATAAAATAAAAAAAGTAAAACTGTTATACGAATATATATATATATATATATATTTCTAAAAAAAGAAAAGAAAATTTGATGTAACAAGAAAAGTTTGTAAAAAGTAATTAAGTTGAAAATAAAGTAAATGGTAAAATTAGTATAATAAGAAAAATATGATAAGAAGTGATAGAGAAATAAATACTTATATATATATATACACTTTTTTATATATATATATATATATAAATAGTATATATATATAAAGTATAGAAAACTCGTAAATATTCTTTTTCCAATTTAATTATTTTATGTTTTTTGTTTTTCATATGATGATAAAAAGTATATAATTAAGTATAAAAATACTTATATAAATAGAAATATATATATATATATAAAACCTCTAAATTACACCTTTGATAATAAAAATTGTGTTACGACTTTTTTTTTTTTTTGTTGATTGGGTTATTTTTTCTTTTGTTCTTCTCACCTGATATCATATATGTATTTATATTCTAGTATCTATCCGTTTTTTTTTTTTTTGTTTTATAATTAAACATATACAGGGTGTCTGTTAATCACGAAGAAGATAGTTTGAAGATTACAAAAAAGAGGAGGTCTGTGTCAAGTTACATCAAAAGAAATAGAGATAGCCTCGAACTGATAAAGTTGATTTTATAAGTTACAATTCATTGAATTAATCGTTAATATTAATAACGGTTCTTTTTGTTATTAAAATTACAGTTATTTACAAAAAATTTGGGGAATTCCAATATATTTCTATATTTTATTAATAGCTTTACAAAAAATTTGACTATGGTAAGGAAGACACTGAGACACTATAGTGTAAATATATAATAAGACATTTTCAGTTGTGTATTGACGATCGATACCTAAACCAATTGTTCAAGGACGCTAATTCGAAAATTGTTAAAAAAATTACCGTTACATAAATATTTGTTAATAGTAATAAAATTACCTCTTTCGCAATTATTCCGAACTTCAACTAGAAACTATCACTTTTTCTAGATAATCTTCGGCTATCGGAGAGCCAGCTCAAAACCACCACTTCTAACTACATAACCTTTGGCTTCCAGACAGCCTACATATAGTTTTTTTTAACTAAAGAACATTAAGTACCTACTTTTAAAATATACCGTTATTACAAATCTCTATTAGGAACAACTTTGGGAACAATTAATTCCCATTGAATTTCGAACTTCTTCCCCCTATCAATTCTTTTCTAAATATAACCTTCGGCTTCGGCAGAAACACCCTGTTACAATTTTTTTTTTTTTTAAATAAATAACAAGATGACATAATTGTGGTTATGTGCTTTCTAAGTAAACATCAACAAAAAAAAACAAAAAAAAAAAACAGAGAAAAACAGAATAAGAAAAAAAATTAACCAGCATATTTTTCCTCTTCTAAAGGTTACATTAAATAAATATTTATATTGAAAATTAGTTTTTGTTGTTGTTGTTTTTTGTAAATAAAAAAATAAAAAAAAAAATTTTCTCAGTAATAAAAGAAAAACAAAAAAAGAAAAAATTACATAACGGTGTATAACGGTATACAAATTAATTGTTATAAAAGTATCTATAAGTTCGTTGTAATTTTTTTTAATTTTTTTTATTTTTAAATATTTATACAAAATTATTCAAAAAAAAAGAAATAAAAAAAAAACAAAATATTCTTCTTAATTAGAGAAAGATGGCAAAAGAAAATTATTATACAATAGATACAATTAAGTACTTACAATTTTTTAAAGAATTACTTGAGTTTGTAAATTCTATTGTCTTAAAAAAATAATATGGTAAAGGTTCATAAGATACTTGTAGATTAATTGTGATTAAAATATTAGAAGAATTTATCTTTGTTTTAAATTCTTAGTTTTTCTATAAAGTACTTATATTAAAAATTTCAATTAAATAATAGAAAGGTATAAATTTAAGATTAGAAATCATTTTAAAATTGAAAATTACCTAGTAAAATAACATATCTAAAGATTCAGAAGAATAAATGAATGATCCATGAGTTTATCTTTGATCTAAAGTAGGTGTTCATAGAATTAAAGTACTTACTTATAGTAAATTAACATGCATTCGAATTAAGTACTTAGAAGAATTTCAATCTCATTAAGTACTTAATTCTAATGATTTTTATTTAAAAGCAGTACGTCATTCTTATAACATAAATTAATAAATAATTAAAATATTGATTACAATATGATCTATGACATAAGTACTTAATAATTTGATGCTATAAATTAGGTTACAAAATTTTATATAAGTACTTATTCTTATGTACTCAAATTAAAAACTATATGGAGATATATATGAACCTATCAAAGTAAAGTTATAAACGTAGACTATAGTAAAAATTTTGCGAAATATGGATACAAAGTACTTTGGCAGATAATTTTAACTTAATATGGATATAATAACTTAAAGTAATACTTCATTTTAAGATTCACAAAAAGGTTCCAAACGACAAAATTACAGATTACAATTAATATTCCAGACTTTCTTAAACTTCTAAAACATTCATTACTTACTTAAAATCTAGCTATCGCGTTTCCAATTAAAATATTTAGTTCAATTACTCTACTAAAATATAAATTTTATTTGCTCAGTTTCCTCAAAATGTATTTATTTGTCACGCTAAAAATGATTACAAAAAAAAAAAAAACAAAAACCAACAACAATACTTAAAATATAATTAATTATTAAACACCTGTATGCCTGCACATTTACAACATATTATTATGCTCTTATTTGTATTTATTATTATTTTTAAAATAAATTCAATTTATTTGTTAATTCTACAAAAAAAAAAAAACAACAACAACAACAACAACAACAACAATAAGAATAAAAATAAGATCAAAAGAAAATACATAAGTATATACTAAAAATGGCAAAAACAAATAAAAAAAAAAAAAAGTTTTACACGCAAGAATTCTATAAGCAATTAAACCAAACAATTTTTTTTTTATTAATAAGTACTTTACCAGTACCACATTCTGTATTTATTTAATTAAATTTAAAGTAATTGTACTTGTAACTATTTAAGATATTTTTTTTTTACTCTACTTACTTATAATTTGCGATATTTTAATTAACAGCTAGTAATTAGTCTTGAATTCGAGAATTTTAATACACCTAATCATTTAAAGTAATTGGTACTTGTTAAGTTTATTTTAGTTACTTTTTTTTTTTACTCTACTTATAATTTGCGATATTTTAATTAACAGCTAGTAATTAGTCTTGAATTCGAGAATTTTAATACACCTAATCATTTAAAGTAATTGGTACTTGTTAAGTTTATTTTAGTTACTTTTTTTTTTACTCTACTTATAATTTGCGATATTTTAACTAACGGCTAGTAATTAATCTTGAATTTGGCCTCAAATCATATAATATTGAATATCTGAATTGAAAAATTGGAATAAGTACTTATGAGTACTTATAATTTAGAAGTATTTATTAGTAATTATTTTAATGAAAATCTTGAATATTTACTCCGTATGTATTACGAAGTAAGTTTAACCATTAAAAAAACACAAATTAATAAATACAAAAAAAAAAAGAACGAATGAGATGAAATGGCTTAAAGAAGTACTTATAGTGGGAAGCAAATGAAAGGAGCAGGAAGGGAAACGATAGAAAAGAATATTATTTGAAATGAAAACAAAGAGACCACCCGCACACTCTATTACTTATATAAAATTTATATTAATACACATATAATTCAATTTTATTACATTCTTATACAATTATTTCAAATTGTTGGATACTTTTTGTTATAAGACTTATTCTTCGGTATGTGTATACTTATATAAACAAAGACTTGTACTTGTATATAAAATAAATAAAAAGAAAGAGATGAAAAATAATATTGCACAAAATTTTTTTTGTTATTGTATATTGTATATATACAATATATATATAATATAAAAAATGTATTATTTATATCTTATTTAATTTTCCTTGTTTTTTTTTTTTTTGTTCAATTTTTCCATTATAAATTACGGTGAAATTAAATTGAATTGAAAATTTTTTTTTCTTTAAAAGAGTTTTAATATTTAGTTTTTCTTTTGTTAGAATTTACACATATTTTAAATACTTAATGTGAAATAAATATTATTTTTTTTTTTTTTTTGTAATAATATTATTTTCTTGGTAAGTTTATTTTGTTTGATTTGACTGCATATTATACACTTATATATAAATTGATTTTAAAATATTAAGAAAATGTAATTGTATACAGTTAAGGAAATAAAATTTAAATATAGTTTATTTGAAGTAGCTATTTAGTACTTAGTAAGTACTTAAAAAGTTAAAGTTCCATATAAGAGTAATCAATTAATGAAATAAATCCTTTACTCTTAGAATTAATTTTAAAATTTAAATAAATCAATAGTGTTGATTATTTTTTGACCGTCACTGTGTTTTTTTCAAATACTTAGTAAGTATTTAATATTTATTTGTTTAATGGTTATAACATATTTTACTTATTTTCATCTGTATTCGAAATTAGATTAATTGATAAACCAAATTCTTTTTTTAATTTTAAAGAAAATAATTACTTTGAATCTGTTAAAGTAATTAAATGAAGTACTTTATATTTATTATTTAAATAAAATTTTATTTAATTTATTGTTCTAATAACAGTTTTTAATTGGTGGTTTTTTTTGGATAAATTAGGTAATAATTTTTAATTTTTAATTGAATTTTTTGCTTTTCAAATTTAGATAAGTAGTTATGTAAATACTTCATTCAATTCAAAGTAATCACTAATTAATATAATTACTATATAGTTAATATACAATTTTGAATATAAATAATTTAACCCCTTCCACCTTTAACATTTCAATTCGTTTTCAATTTAAATAAACTACACTGTGTAATTATACTAATATGACCCTCCATTATAGTACTTAAGAAAGTACTTATTTAAATATTCCTATAAGTAAATACCTAAGATATTTATTTAAATATTTTAATTAAATTCAATTATGTAATTGGTAACAATTAATTTGTTTGTTCTAATTTTTATGGAAATAAAATGTTTTGTAGCATTTTATAGTATTATTATTTAAATTCATATAGGTATTTATACATAAGTACTTGTACTTGTAACATAAAACTTTTACTACTTATATATAGATTTTACTTTCCCCCTTTTGAAGTTTAATTTTTTAAAAATAGTTTTCTAATGAATATTCAGATTATTTATTTTTTGGAAGGACGCTAGAAATTTATATATATATATATATACATAAATTTTAAATATAAAGCGGTCTAAATCAAAATGAATACAAAAAAAACACACACACAGAACGTCAGTACTTATATTTAGAAGGTAAATTACGCATTTGCGCTTTTATTTATAATACAAAAATCCAAAAAAAAAAATGGTTGTTATTGAAAATAACAATGAAATTTAAAATTTGCATTAAAATAAAATTTTTAATTTTAATTCCATATTTGTTTTGATATTTTACAAATAAAATACCTAGTTCTATAAATATTAAAAAGTACTTTATAGTGTTGTGTGTGTTATTTATATTCTTTCTATAGAATTAATATTTATAATATGTGGTATATAATATGGTGTTTGATTTTACTTTTATACTTATTACGATTTTTTCATTATTATTTTTATATTTTATTGTTAACATAAAATGGAATAAATAATGGAGAATTTAAAACAAATACAATAAAAATATGTGTTTCTGGGTTGATTTTAAAAAAAAAATTATTTCTAGAACAATGATATTTTATAATTCAAATATAATGTATTGAATTTGTCAAAAGAATATTTATTGTATTATGGAATGACTACACCTGAAAGATTTACTATACTCCACCTGTATTGAATTTTTGAATGATTTTTTACTACTTTAGATTATCTATATACTTTATACTTTATATTGCTTAAGAGATGATCTGAGAGATGATTTGAGGATTTACTTAATTCTATGAAATGGTTTGAGTTTGGTTTTAGAGCAGTGGAGGCGGAATATTATCACTTGCGATTTCTCTCTTTACCTTTCTTGGAGCATAGGGTTTCCACTTGATAACTCCATCATTAACGAGTTGCTGGTAACACTTTTTCCTTAGCTCTTGGTTATGTGTCTTAAAGTTAACATGTCTTGAAGTAGATTCGGCGTCTTTTTTTCCTCGAGATTTTCACTCTTAGACTGTTTGGTCTGTTCTCGTGGATTGTTTTTTTTTAGTGTATGAATTATCTATCCTGAATTCCTCCGCTTGATTTGTTTGAAAATAGACTTTTTACCAGGTAATATCCAAATGATCTTATTAACTGGAGATTCCAACTTTGTTGCCATTGCTTCTTCTTGAGGGACCGGACCTCCTCTTAGATTTTTCAAATTACGTTTATAGATGATTGTTATAGTGTGTGACTTATCAATCTTCAATTCCTCCACTTCTTTTGTTTGAATATAGACTCTTTACTAGTTAATATCCAAATGTTCTCATTAACTTGAGTTTGCAACAAAGCCGTTACTTGTTCTTGAGGGAATCCTTCTTAGACGGTTTATACTCGTTGATGTTTTTTTTCAATCATATACCTTATAAATCTTCAATTCCTCCGCTTCGTTTGTTTGAAAATAGACCTTTTACTAGTTATTATCCAAATGTTTTTATTAATTTTCGACTCCAATTTTGTTGTCATTGATTCTTCTTGAGGGAATCTCCTTTTAAACTTTTCGAATTACGTTTGTAGGTGATTTTTTTAGTGCTTGACTTATGAATTTTCAATTCCTCCGTTTTGATTTGTTCGAAAATAAACTCTTTACTAGTTAATATCTAAATATTTTCATTAATTGTCGACTCCAATTTTGTTGTCATTGCTTCTTCTTGAGGGAATCCCCTCTTAGATTTTTCGAATTACGTTTGTATATATAATTATTTTTCAATATCTGATGAGAAATTGAATGATAATTTTTTTTTTTAATTCGAATAACTATAGATAGGAGTACATATATACTTAATTATTGTCCAATTAAGTTTTAAATTTATTTATTTAAACTGAACACTTAAGTATCTATAGTTACATTGCCCTATTACAAACATTTTAATGTAAATATTTATTTATTAAATTTTTTTTGAATCGATGAAACACAACACTCTTTATAAGTTCCATTCCATTTAGGTTTGTCATACAAATATAACTATGTTTAGTTAAATAATTTAATTTTGATGATAATGAAAGTGACTTTTTTTTCAAATGTTTGTTTAAAAGTGTTGAAAAAACAAAAAATATACATTAAACAGTAGTTAGAATTTAAGTGAATATTGTGTAAGTCCAGTACTTATGTCAAAAATCAGTATACTTGTCATCATTATCAGTATCAGTTTTCAATAAATTTGCCTTGACATAATTATTAGTTTAGAAATGTTCTTGAAATACTCAACTACATATTTAAACAAATATCACTTACTAATAACTTTATAAGAGTTTATTGAATGGGGTTTCATTGCACTTAAGTATTTATTGAAGTAGATATTGCATTTATGTGGCACCATATATTCCTAAATTAAAAATTCATACATATATGTAATAATGATGTAAAAATACTTAAATAATTTAAAAAATAAGACATAAAATATTAGAATATACGGTCTAGAATGGTCTAGAATTTTAATATATATATAATTAAAATTAATTTGCAAATACATATATATATGTACATTAATTCTAATATAATAATGATGTAATTAAAAAAAATTATGTTTTTATAATAATAATCTCGAAATGAATAAACATCTTAAATAAAATATATACACATAAGTAACCCTAAACACTAATCACTAAACACAGTAATCATATATACTTATGTTATATAATATATATTCTTACTTTAATGATGTTTTTTAATACCTACACCTAAATAATATATGTACTAAATAAAAAAAACTTATGATTTAACACCATATTTATTAACATGTTAGTAAATTAATGTGCAAAGGCACCCACATTCAAAACTTAACGATTCCTATTTACTTATATGTTTGAATACTAATTACTTAGTTACTCATTTCAAAGAAGTATAGTTAAAAATTTTTTTTTGTTTTTCTTATTTTTCAATTAAAAGTTTAAAAGTAATTTCAAATTTTATTTAGTTTTTTTTTTTTATATTACTTAATAATATTATTTAAATCTTTAATCATTATGTATTAATATTGTACTTAAAACTTAGAAAGAAATACATATTTATATATATTAAGTTTAAGTAATCGTTAATATTTTAACTAAATACTCGTACGTATATATATACGAGTTTAAATGTAAATAATTTAAATCAATCTATATACATAATAATTAATCACTGTCTAACTAAACATTAAGAAATGATATTATACTAATTGTAAAAGTACTTATTGGAGAAAATAATTTTGAAGTACTTATTTATAATAATGTAAATATTTTTCTAAGTACTTACTTATAATATATAATGTATATTTTATAGTCATTGAACTTTGAATTTTTTTTAATAATTATTTATTCAAATTATAGTTGAATTATTATAACTAATAAAGTTAAAGTTGTTGACCTTTTTTTTTTTATATTTTGATTATATTATAATAAGTACTCGTACATATATGTATATAGGAAGATTTTAATTGGACATCTTGTAACCATAGCAACTAAAATAGCGAATAAAAATGTGAGCATTGTGGAGGAAAAGTTGTCTATTTTAAGTGGGGTTTCTCATTAAATCAGATTAAATAATTTCAAGATCGAATCAATATAATCATAGATCGTTTAATAAGTTTCAAGGGTTGCCAACATAGTCAAATTTTAGAAGTTTTTACTTCATTTACATTATTTGATAAATTATAATTAGATTACAATCATAAGCTTCAGTCTTTTTAATTTTTAAAAATTAAGTAACCATAGTAACCATAATCTTGGTCGGATCTTCAAGCTTCAAGTCAAACTTCAGAATGTTTAATGAAATACAAACATATATATATATATTTATATATATATAGTCATATATCCATATAGATTATATTAGAATTAACTTATTTTAAACTAGATTTAATTTCATAACACGTAGGTATTGATCAAATATTAAAACTTAACCCGGATTTCAATTTTAAATTTCTCACGGTTATTTTGTGTTTTTTATATATACATATAGATGATACATACAATATATACTTAATAATATTCTATTTAAATCTATTATCAAAGTTAGTTACTAAAAAAAAAAAAAAAAATTTTTATTTTGCAGATTAATAAAAAAAAATCCAAAACTTCTAATTTTTTCTAATTTCTATAACTTATTAGTTCCATCAGCTTTTGAATTTAAAAAACAAAAAAAAAAGCTAAAACACAATTTCATAATATAAAGTCAATGAACTTTAACCTGTATATATATATTTTAACCTTTATGTATATATATGTATGTAAGAGAATTTGAGTACTAATCAATTTTACAATGAAAAATAGAAAAAAACTTGTTTGATTAAGTAAATAATATTCTACTGCCTATACTATATATACCTATATTAAATAACTATTATTAATTACATACATTTATATGTATATATATGTATTAATATCTATTAAATTAATTTTTTTTTAAATAAATAAATAAAATATGATTTACCTAAATATAGTTATACTTACTTAATTTGTATATTAAAAAAAAAAAAAAAAAAAAAAAAAAATTAATAAATTTAAATGTTTATGTACGAAAATCGCTTTTCACTGCTAAAAAAAAAACAAATTCCTTTTATTTACGTCTTTCAATTTTTTATTGTACCCATGTCTCATTTACGAACGTACGGAATTTTAAGGGTATTATAAACTGGCCATCCACTTTTGTAATGCTGTAAAAGAATTGCGTTCCTCTGTCTACACGATACCCTTAAAAAATTCAAAAAAGAGCTAAGATTCTGAAATTTTCTCAAAATGTATTTAATATACAAAAGCGGTTTTTTTTACTTTACTTTACTGGGTCCTAGAACCCCTGGTGGGGCATAGGGAGTCAACAAATGCTCTCCACCTTTCATGATCCTTAGCAATTCCTTTTAGCTGTAACCACGTTTTGCGTTGCGCTTATGCCTCTTTCAAAACAGTACTTCTCCATGTTTTCCTTGGTCTACCCACTCCTTATGCCTTGTTGCCTTGCTATGTTTTCTTCTGGCTTCCTCAAGGTATGTTCGATCAATCGCCATTTTTTCTCTCGGATTTCGATCTCAAACATCTTTTGGTTCGTTTTTTGCCACAGGTGTGTGTTGGTAATTTGCGGCCAACGAACCCTTAATATACGGCGTAGATAACGGTTTATATACGTGTGCAACTTTTTGGTGATAATGGCGGTTACCTTTCATGTTTCACAGCCGTATAGAAGTACTGATTTGACGTTTGTTTCAAATATTTTTAGTTTTGTACGCAGGGCTATATTGTTTGACTGCCATATGTTTGATAGAGTTTTAGTTCTTTTAAAATTTTGAACCAGTTTACTCAGAGGATTCGAGTAGTTAGCTGTCATACAACTTCATATTTCAATATGAGCATTGTATTATATGAGTAATAATATTGGACGTTTGAAATTTCGCCCAAATGTAAAGTCTTAAAGCTTAGGGTTCTGATTAAAAATCCAATCCTCTAATTAGGGTCGGGGGGTACAAAGAGTAGGACTCGGATTCAAACCTCAGTCAGAACATGAAACTGAATTCTAGTTTAAATGAGTAGGTTAATGTCCTGTTCTACATAAAGGAAGGGGGAATTGAAAGTTTATAAAGTTTTATAGTCATTGTTTAAGAACAAAATTAGGGAATCTAATCCAGTTATCCAGTTCGAACTGCTTAAATAGCTTCCATAATACTTCTTGAATGCATATACCTTTTAAAATCTAACCAAGTTGTGAATCTAAAATTTTAATAAAATAATTTGTAAAATTAAGAATTTAAGTTGAAAGTTCTTAAGTTCTTTTTTTTAAATTTAAATCGTGCGGGAGGTGTGGTATCCCACAGTTGACACAATCTACTCTACTTTCTTCCTCATTTTATTTATGTTGTTATTGTTTTTTGCTTTCAAATTACTTTTTAAAATTTTTGTGTTCTGATTTATTTGTTTTTTTTTTTCATTTTTTTTTCTAAATTTCACGCTTTCAAAAGTAGCAAAACAAAAAGAGAGAGAAGCAATTTTGTATAAAGAATATAAATAATAATAATATAGAAGCAGAAGCATTACAATACACATGTTTATATACATATATATAAATATACATATATGTAAGAATAATACGCCATAATAAATAAAAAAAAATTTAACAGTGACTAAAAAAATATATAAACTTTGTTGTACATTAACCCTAAAGCTTTCAGGTTTTTTTTTTTTTTGTTTTTTTATTTTCATGTTTATATTTTTTAATTTAATTTTTTTTGTTGTTGTTTTTGTTGTTGTTTTTTTTTTTTATATATTATGATGACATATTCAATTAGAAAAAAAATAAAAAGAGATTAAAGTGACAAAAAATATAGAAAAAAAAAATAGATTAAATGTATAACGAATTGATAATAATAACATTAAAAATAATATTAAAATAAAACAAAAATTAAATACAAATAAAAACAATTAATACTTACAGTACAATATAAATAAAAGTAACCGTAGAGCATGTGATTCAGTAATTAAAATAAACACCCCTATTCTGAATTACTACGTAACACTTATTTGCGTAGAATCTACGCAAACTTGATCCTAAATTTCTTTGTAGTAAATATTTTTTTCGAAATTCATAGATTGGCAATTCTGAATTCCTACGTAGCGTAAATTATATGTCAAAAATCTACGCAAGAAATATTCATACGTAGTAGTGCTTTGAATTCCTTTGTTTGTAGTTTTGTTTATTATTTACAAAAGTTTGAATAAAAATTTTAAAAATGTAAGTTTTTTTTTTTTTTGTTCCCTTTTTTAAAAATACAAAAACATTTTTATTTTCTAAAATTATTTTGTAAAGGGCAAGAGTAACAATGAACCAAAACCCAATATGCTAAACTTTTTGAACTTCTCAATAATAATAAAGATATAGCACAAGGGAACAATAAAATTCCAATAGAAATAAAGGAATTCTGGGTCAATGTTTGCTTGGAAACTAATAAGTAATTGAATATATAAATTTATATAAATGCTTAGATAAATTTTCAAATTGAAATATGTAGGTATAAATACTTACGATTTCTCACTCAAGTCCAAAGGATTATAAGAATCTCTATGAAATCTCCTTTCTGATCTAAGAATCCTTTAATTGCTTTTTTCTTCTTCAAAGGCAATCAATCCAAATGCAATTGAATTCATATTTTTTCAATTATTTTTGTTGTTGTTTATAAAATAATTTTTTTTTAACTTGTTGCTTTAAATTTTTCAATAAAAATTTCAAACCAAAATGTCAAATTTTGAAACTTCGAAAAAAAGTATTGCCATTGACATTAATTATTCTCTCCGGCGTAATTCAGAATAACAAAAAAAAAAATCCGACTTAACTTAGCTAAATCTACGCAGGAATTCAGAATAGGGGTGAAAAGTTGAATAAACTGTGAGGGCTTGTAAATATACTTAATATGAGATCAAAATGTTTCAAAAATCACTTAATTTTAAAAGTACTTGAAATAATATATTCTCTAGTGATTTATTTATAGATCTGTTTGGATTAATATCCATTTACATAAAAATTTTTTATTAAAAACCGGTATTTTTAAAACTTTATTTGAAAATTTTAAGACATCTGTCTTATTTGCATCTAAAAAAAACTATAACTACTCTTAAAACTTTAATCTATGACTAAATCTGAATTAATCTGTGACTTGAGAGCGTATAATATAATTTATATATGTCTAAACATTAAATAGTTATTTAATTATAAATAAGTAATACTTAGTTATACAAAAATTTATCATTAATTTTTTTAATTCATTTGTTTCAACTCACAGATTTATTTTAAATATTAAAGCTTATTATTAATTACCTAAATAAAGGTATCTAATTGTATTCCATTCAAATATTTAAAATCCTTTTTCTCGAATTTTTTTTTAAGTACATATAACAAATTGTATACGCCTAGAACCAAATGTAAATAAATTTTGACTTTTTAGACGAGAATTTACTGTAGGTACAGTTATTATATTAGTAGTACATACATAGTTTTAAATTATAAAATAAAATTTTTACAAAATGTAGTTATATATGGATCAAATTTAAAAAATGCTATATGATTAATTTAAAAATATAGTTAATTTATAAGAATTAATTTCTAATCGAGAGTTTACTGTATTATTTAAAACTAAAACTAAATTTCAAATAATCAATTTCATCTGCTAATTTTTTGTATTTAGACTCGTTTCAAGGAAAATTCATTGAGTATATAACTATTATTATAAGTATTTTTCATATTTTGTTTTTTAAATCGAGATTTTACTGTACATATTCTGTACGTATACAAAATATAAATAAAATAGAATTTCTTTAATCAAAAATAAGTAAATTAAGTAAGTGTTGTACTTACTTATTTTAAATAGATATTGTACTTAGTTAAATAGAATTAAATTAAAATAAAAAAAAAAATACAAATATTTAAATTGTGATTTTTTTAAAGTGCGGCATTTTAAAAAGTATTTTTTTTTATTAGTTATGGTATTGTTTGTAGTTATTTAAATTTTTTTTTTTGAAAAATCTGAATTTTGTACTTAGAAAAAAAAAATAATCAACTTTAGACATAATACATTAAATTTATATATGTATGTAGAATTTTAATATATATACTTAAAATAATTTGATAACAAGAACCGGAAGAAACAAAATATTAAAATAAAAAAATATATACATAGTTAGTTAGTTGTACTATTTATTGTGAATAGAGATTGTAAAATTTATTTTGTAAAAAATTATTAATTTATTTTTCACGTGACGTGTGATAAGTAAAACAAATATATGTATATATATTTATATATATATATATATAGTAATAATAAAAAAAAAATTACACTTAGTGAGGTTGAGTGAAATTACAAATAAACTGAGTGTATATTAATGTATGTATATATATATATATATATATATATGTATTAATATATAGAAGTAAGTGAATGATTTAATAGAACAATAAAACATTTTATGTATTAAAATAAATAAATAGTTTTATATTTTAAGTATTTATATATATAGTATTTGTATATAAAAGTATATAAGGTGTAAATTTATAGATATATATATATATATATATATATAAATAATAAAATATATAATTGAAATAGAAAATAAATATAAAAAAATGATTGGACAAGGTCATTCAAGGCGATATTAAAATGTTTTTATTTATTAAAATTGCAAAATTAAATTTTTTTTTTAAATAAAATATATTTTAAACTATTTTTAAATTTAGTCACCATTCATCACACTCATTTACTTGTGTTGTTTACAATAAAATGTGTTTGGGGGGAAAATTGTTTTAAAATTTTACCAGATTGATTCTAACTAAAAAAAAAAATCTAAAGCATTTTTTAACACACGAGTGAAATTTTTTTTTATAATAATAATAAGTTACTAATTTAATAATAGTATTAACATATCAATTTAATATCTATTATAATTTGTTTTCAAATATTGTGTTTTGGAGTGTGTTTTAAAGTGGAATAGATTAGAATTGATATATATATAGATATTAAATATATAATTAAAATTTTATTAAGTACATTTTATTAATATATATATATATATATATATATATATACATATATATATATACATATATTAATCAAGTCCATATATTATTTACTTTATTTATAATTGAACCACTTATTAACAAAAACAAAAAAATTGAAATTGAAACTCGTGACTTCAATCATAAGACTTGAATTTAAAAAAATAAAATTATTAAATCACGTGAAAAATTGAGTATTCAATTTATAATAAAAAAGTTGAAAGTAAAAAAAAAATTGATTCAATTTGAAACAAAAGTATTAAAAATATAAAAGTAATCATAAGACTTTAAGACATGAGGTATATTACTAGTATGTATGTAGAAAAAAATTTAAATGATAAGAAAAAATAAAAAAGAATGACACAATTCTATTTATATATATGAAATGTATATATATTTATATATAAAATGATATAAGAAAAAAATTAATTTTATTATACGGTAATTTTGTAATCACAAGACAAAATGTCCCCATGATTTTTAAGATAATTAATATATAATATGTATATATACATATATGTACTTATAATAAAAGTTAAATTTAAGTCATTGATTAATACTTAATAAAATTATGATTAAATATAAAATAATTACTAATAGGTATATTTATTTATATTATGAATTATTATCAGTTTCAAGTTTATTATATATAGTGTATTATATAATATATATATATAGAATTTTCAATTCAAGTATTTCCAGTTAAAAAAAAAAAAAACAATGAAGTTTAATAAACTTTAAAATGACAATTCTACATTATTACTAATAAGAATAGGAATGTTCTTAAAAAAGAAAAAATATTAAAGTACTTGAAAAATTAGTGAGAGTACCTACTTTAAAAGTTAATGAAACTGTTTTTTTTTTCATACAAAACTTTCTTAAAATGCTTAAAAGTTACAAAAAAAAAGAGTTCTTTGAACTTTTGGTTTTTTTTTTTTTTTTTATTTTAAAATGATTACTAAGTACTTATATTTGACATCAACTTTAAAAATTTTTAAAGATTACTTTTAATTGTAAATTAATTTAGATGATTTAAATTTTAGAAGACTGTATGTAGAATGTTTTTTATTCCATGTTCTTTTATTTCTGAAAATATATAACTAACATTCTCAGAATGTCCTTAAACGCATTTTTCGTAATTTTCCGTGTGAATTCATAAGTTTTTTTTTAAATGTCGACTTATCCATTCTGTCATAATTCTCAGCAGATAACTCAACAAATTGTAATAGTTCAATTATTTTATTGTAACACTTCCTATACGCCTCAGCTCATTTACATCTCATATACACAATCAATTTAAATCATAAGTTCGTCAAAATTAAATTTTATAAAACATTTTTTTTGAGAACTATGTCGGAATTTAAAAAAGAAAACAAAAGATTGTCAAATTTTTAATTTCGTGACAAATATTTAAATTCAAAAATTAACAACAAAGAACCCTTTTCCGGGGCTTTGTGTTTTTTGTTCTGAATTTTTGAAAAAATGTCAACCATGAACAGTTTTTTTTGAAAATTAAAAATTGAAAAGAATTAATTCTTTTATTTATTTTTAATTATTTTATATTTTTAAATTAATTCCCAAAAATTTAATCCTGATAATAAATCCTATATGTATAAACACTTTTTTAAAGGTCAAAGTGTTACCACCCATATTGAAATTATCTTGTATGCTCATATATTGTTTGTAAGTTCCGAAAATCGATAAAATTCACAAGAAATTCTAAATTAATTAATTAAAATTTATTTTTATATTGCATTTTTAAATATTTTCCCACATTACGATATTGTCACATTTAATAAAATACAGACATTCATATAGAGATGTACCTTTTTTTTTTTTAATTTAATCTGACAGAATTTAACTTTAAAGAAAATCAAAACCACCCCATAAAATATCTTGTAGATTTATTTCACTCGGTACTGTGAATTCTTTGTGTTTTTTTTTTTTAGAGGACACATGGAATTTTGAGAGTCAGGTAGCGAAAAAAAAAAAATTTACTAAATATCAAATTAATCAAAATTCGTTTAAATTAAGTTTTTATATTTTATATATAAGTATAATATATAAGTGTATGTAAAAGTATTATTGGTTATGTCTGAAGTGAAACAATTGAATTCTGAGAATATTTAGTTTATATATATACAAGTATACTGTTGTTGTTCTGGGATTTTATCTTCAGATTTTTTTTTCTGGTTCATAAAGTCTTTCTAAACAAATTAAATTAAATTGAATTTATAAAAAAGATAAAATTCATATGAATTTTAATTTAAAATCATTTTTTTTTTCTCAAAGACAAAAGATTGAGTCATAAGTGTATTAAGCTCTGCTTTTTATTTTTTTTTTGGGGTTTCATTCTGAAACAAAGAAATAACAGATTAATTTCAAGACAATTTTTATGTATTTTTTTTCCGGAGGGGCTTTCTTTCAATTCTAATGAAAAATATCTTAAAAATGAATCTTGAAATAAATTTTCTTAAATTAAAAACTTGTGTTTGAAATATTAAAAAAAAAAAAATTTTAACAGTGTTTTAGAGTCTTTATTGGAATCATCCTTGAATGTTTTTATATGTATGCGTATAATATGTACATGTTATGTCTAAAAATTCTATCTTTTTTTTTTTTTTCAAAGTCTATGTTTAAAAGTTACATACTAATAATAAATAACCTTTTAATAACTCATATATCAAGTTTTTGTTTTGTTTTTCATAATTATATTTCATAAAAATAAAAACAAAAAGTTTTAATTTTAGTCGTTTTGTCTAAAATTGAATCATAAATGGTTAAAAAAGATACATTAACAACAAAAACAAGAACATAAAAAAAAAAAAGATACTCTTAAAACATGTTGGTATAAGTATTTTTTTATAATTCTTTGAATTTAGAAATATTCATCATATTTTACTGATAAATTGTTTGAATTCAATTTTATTTTGATTCTGTCTGCATTTCATTATTTAAGTTTTCGTAATTCCACCATGGCCTGGTAATAAACTGGATTGTGCAAATTTTTAAATTCTGTCTGTATTGATTTCTCTACTTTTATCAAGGCCTAATAATTAGCTGGACTATGCAAACGTTAATCAATGCCTGATAACTAAATGGGCTATGAAATTTTTTTTTTTTTTATCAAGGCCTGATAATAAGACAGGCTATGACAATTTTTTGAAATTGTTTTTTTTTCGAATCTAAGCCTTTAATAGTTACATACTAAATCGTTTCGAATTACAAATATTATTTTGAGGTAATAATTATTTAATTCATTTTGATTATAAATTAAATTTCACAAGGCCTGTAATAAAATGGGCTATGAAAATTTTTGCAAATTTCTTAAAAATGACTTAATAGTTACTTTGTATAATATTGGTGTAAACTTTTAGTATTCTCTAAAATTTTTATATATTTTTTTCCAAATAATTGACGTTTCCATTATATGGAAGGCAAAAATTACAAGCATTACCCAATGAATGTATGTACTTAGGAAATTTCACATTGTTTTTTCGGAATTTTCCATTCGAGAACTTTTTCATAAAATAAACCAAAACCTTTCAATAATATTTAATAATTTTAAAGTAACAAATTCTGCAAAGCAAATTTGATTTTAAAAAGAACACAAAAATTTTTTTAAAAAAAAATAATAAAATCCAAAAAGGTAAATTATGTGCATATTTATGGACATATACTATATAATTATGTTTATAAAAACCGAAAACGATCAAATTGAATGCTCCGAAAAACATTTTTAAGTTTTTGTTTTTTTTTTTTGTGTTTTGAATTTTAAAAACACAAAAATTTTAACAAATTAATGCTTGTCGTTTGTGTTTTAAATCACCTCTTGTACTTTTTTTTCGTTGTTGTTGTTGTTTCTTGTGTTTTTATCTTCTTTTTCTTCTTCAACTTCTTCAACAACAACTTGTTTTATATAAATTATGCTGCTGTTGTACGCTTTTGCTACTACTTTTTATTTGTTTTTTTTTTTTTTTTTTTTTTCAAGTTTATTGCGACAAAACGCAAAAAAAAAATAAATAACTATACAAAACGATGATTAAAAATTAAAACAACGCTTCTTCGTTCAGGTTCAAGGCCAAACATTTACCTTCCAAAAAAAAAAAAAAACAAAAACCAAAACAACAAAAATCATAAGAAAAAGAAGCAAATTAATATAATATATATAAAAATCACTCAAAATCTATGAAAATAGTTTATTATGTACTAAATATAATAAAATAAATAATACGCCTAGGCCTAGCATAAATACATACATACATACATATTTACGCATGTTTTTCCTATATCGTATTTGGTATATATGAATATTATATTGCATATGAAAAAAAAAAACTAAGTGGTTTTAACATTTCCCTCTGTTAATTAATCAATTAAAATGTCTAGATCTTAATTGACTTGCTATTCATATTATTTGGTTGCATTTCTGACTGTGAGATTTAAACTTAAACGAAAAATTTTTTCGATACTTAAAGTTAAAAAGACAGTGCTAGTCCAAAACTTTGGTTTTACTATTATGTAAAGTGAGCAATTAAAAAGTTGTTTCAGTAAAACTGCCTTTGCCGTCGTAGAAGGTAATATTCCAACTATTACAAAAATTGCATAACTCAAGGTGCTCTAGATTATTTTTTTTTATGTTTTTCCTTTCAGTTTTATATATGAAGGAAATGTATTGGATAATTTTTTTTTTTTTCATTTAAAATTAATTTTGTTTATTTTTAATCCTATTACTATTACGTACTTTCACTAGTTCGTACCATTTTGTAGTACACGTACCAATAGAAATAAAAACAAATTAATTAAGAATTTATTAATATCTAAAGAGTAAGATCTATGTATATTTAAATTTCTGAAGTCTTCAATAACTAGTATACACATGTGTTTGACAAAATAAAAAAAATGTGTTGCCATAGTAACTACAATATTAATTTAACTCTTTAATATTCTAGTAGTAGGTATCTCAAATCCATAAAATTTAATTGATTATTTTAATATTTACTAATATGTAGTTAGTCAATTCGATTAACGATTTTGATTTTTAATGTATATATACTTATATGTATATAACTTATATGCATAAATTATTAGTTTGTTTGTTTTCTTATTTGATTTTTATTTTCTTCTTGTTTGTTGTTTTTTTTTTGATTTAAAAAATTTATTAATAAAAACTGAATTTTAAATTAACGATTTCCACTCTTGTCTGGAAATTTAAAAAAAAAAAAAAAAAAAATAGTCATAATAAAATATAAAAAAAAAAAAAAAAAAACTGAATTAAAATAAATATTAAATATAAATATACAAATTCAAACATATATATATATTTACTTACATATTTAAATAAAATAAAACTATTAAAATCGCGCAAAAATATTCCGTTCATTGCGCCAATCTGTCATTAATAACGCGCAACAATAACAAAAAAAAAAACCAAAAACAACAGTAATAAAGCTTTGTTTTGTTTTTTTTTTTTGTTGTTTTTATTATTATAAATTTCTGATTTTGATTTTTAACGTTTTTCGTTTTTTTTTTTTTTTTGTTTAGAAAAATTTTAAAACGGGACTTTGGCGTTTTTGTTTTTAAGTATATAGTTGTGTGCGCGCGCATATAAAATTACTTAGTGTTTGTATCTTATTTGGTATTAATTAATTAACAAGAGTAAGTAGTAGGTATCTTAAAAGTTTATTAAAGTTAATGTTAATGTTAAAGTTTTTTTTTTGTATTTGAATTGAATGCGGATGAAGTTTTTTTAGTGCTAATGTTTTGGTGTTTGTCTGTGTGTGTGTGTGAATGTGCTTTCAGATATCTTTTAGCGCAGCAGCTATTGTTTAAAAAAAAAAAACCTTAAAAAACTTATAATATAAAAATTTTTAAGAAAGTTCTTTAAGTATAAAAGCTAAGATAATAGCTTGAAAAAAAAAAGCATGATAATATGCTATTAGCATTGTTTTTGCCTTTGGCTTTGTTTTCGTATTTAAACATTTGATAGATTTTTTGGGGTTATACCCTTGATATCTACTATTTATATATTTAAACATATTGAACTAATAGATATAAACTTTAATAGTATAAATTTAATTTTTGTCTATTGTAATTTAATTAGAGTTTTGTGTTTTTTTTTTTTTTTTTTATGCTAGTAGTATTAATAATAATAGTAAAATATAAAATGTTAAATGTAGGTAAGTGTAAATTGGCGGTGACATTCAAGGTGATTAATATATATGAAAGGAAATTAATATGCATTCATATAATAGTAAATAGTATAAGAAAAATATGCACAATATAATATTTCATGTGAGGGTTATTCACTCATTATTTAAAACTTTTCATTTGGGTTTTTTTTTTTTTCAAAAAAAGTTGTCTAATAAGTTTGAAATATTTGCAATATATAAGTTATAAGTTTAATATTTAAAATAGGAAATGAGAATACAATAACAACAACGGCAACACCAACAATTTAATAATATATTTATTTTAAAGTTTTTTAATCTATAGATATTATTTTGTGTATAAATATATCTAATATACTTAGTTAGCTTTTGAGTTAGCATGGTTAATTGATGGATTTAAAATAAAAATGTTTTCAATTTATATGTATGTATACTTATATATAATATTAATTATATTTTTTAATTTTGCTTAATTTTTTTTTTTATATACAAATCCCCATGTGAATGAGTAATTTTTTAAATATAAGTATGTATATAAGTCTTAATATAAAAATGAAAATATATATTAAAGTTAATAATGATAAGTAATGTAAATTTTCTTTGAAGTTTAATTAAAAAATTATACCATGTGATTTTTGCCCCATGTTTTATATAAATACTTACTTATATTTATGTATGTTCGTTTTTTCAAGGGTGAAATTATTATTCGAGTGCAATTTATATTGAATTAAAAAATATAATATCTGAGTTATAATTACTTATACTTATATGGTATGTATAAATATTATAACGAAAAGTGATTAAAAAAAAAAACGAGGAAAGAAGTTCAAAAAAATTAATGGAGGCAAAAAAAAAAATAAAAAATAAATAAAAAAATTAATTGAAACTTTTTTTTAAAAAGCGAATAAAATATGTAATATATAATGTATAATATGTTTAATATATTTATTTATATTTATAATAAATCTTTTGAATTTTTTATTAATGAAATCTACATATAGTTTTTTTTTAATATTACTTACCCTTGATTATTTTTTAATATTAATCTTAATAATGTATTAGCATTTTGAATTCTTAAGTACCCCGTGTATAGTAGTGTAGAGAACTTGAAATTAATTAGTTGTTGTCATTAGGTATTAATATCTAAGTACTCAATGAATATGTTAAATTAAATTTGATTTCGATTTGAAATCAAAGAAGATCCAGAAAAATGAGTACCATTTATATAAAAATCTATAATCTAATTTGAAGTACTTATTAATCTTTTTATTAGTATACTTATAATAAGTACGTACTTATTAAACTATTATACAATATATAAGATCTGATGCATTAAATTATTTAATATAAATTTTTTAAAAAATATATAAGTAGGTACCTATTAATATGTATATTAATAACAATTCATACTATTAGTATGTCTATTAATAACAATAACATACTATTAGTATGTATATTAATAAAAATTGCATACTATTAGTATGTATATTAATAACAATTACATACTATTAGTATATATATTCATAACAATTACATACTATTAGTCTGTATATTAATAACAATTACATACTATTAGTATGTATATTAATAACAATTGCATACTATTAGTATATATATTTATAACAAGTACATACTTATTAGTATGTATATTAATAACAATTTTCAACTAAATTTGCTTAGTCTTCAATTAATGTTTTACTATAATAATTAGTTGGAAGCTTCTAAGCCAATGGTACTTATTAGCCCTGCTTTCGGAAATGTCGGTTGCGCTGCAACCATGAAAAATTCAACTGTCATCACGCGTTCGGTAATGCAGTTGACAAGCGTCATTCTTTCGGTTATGCAAAAAAAGTTGAAATGTCAGTCAAATTTGAGCAAACAAAGCAGGGTAAAATTTTATGATTAGTATTTGATTGTTATTTGATGTGAGCAGAATAAAGGAAAATTTTTATTACCTAATTGCTTAACATTAAAATTATAGAAAATAATACATTAAAAAAAAAGTAATTTGAAAAATAAGATTCCATAGATAAACCTAAAATAAAATAAGTTAATTTATATCTTTATTTAACAGCTATAAACTTACATTTTTAGAGATGTTTTAAAGTTAACTAGATATTAATTGACATAAAGAATTTATTTTATGTGCAGCGGTTACATCTATGTTGGAATTGGAGAAACCTGAGTTATTTTCATTGATGCTTTCACCATTATTATTGTTATAATTAAAATTTTCATTATTATTTTCTTCATAATCTTCTGGAATTATGAAATTGTGTAATATTACACAAGCCATAACAATATTTTTAATATTTGCAAGGTTATTAAAATTTAACCCATCTAAAATTCTAAATTTTGCTTTTAGTCTTCCAAAAGCCTGCTCAATTAAAATTCTCGTTGAGCTTAGTTGCTGGTTATAAACCTCTTACTTTAGATTTCAGAACAATCAAAAAAATAAAAATTTCACTAAACCACACTAATCTTTGTTTTTGTTCGGTAATGTCGGATGACGTTGCGTCAAAAATTAGCAAAAAGTCTATTGACAGTTGCTTAGTTGAATCAAAATCGAATCAAAAATTATTTGACTGATCGTCATTTTACATTACCGAAAGCAGGGTATTATTTACTGATTTAAGCTTATAAATATAAATTAATGAATATATTTTTACTGGTACCTACGAAGACGTTCCCTTGCCCGCAAAATAAGTATATAATCCGAAATAAATTAATTACTTTAGATAAATGATTTCATTTGATAAAGCCCTGGCTCCTGGGACCTTCTACTTAGTAGTTAATTAATATTTATGATAGAAGTTCTCAATTTTCCCAAAAAAAAAAACTATATTAAACTATAAAACTTGTATAATTGTATAACATCGTATTTATATAAATTTATGATATACTTTAATTAATTCAATTAGAATATAATCAATTTGTATATTACATATTTATATTCTAATTTTACATATTTATATTTTCATTTTAATTAAACAATTTATCCAAGAATATTACAATTCATTATATATATGTAATTGATTTTATATAAGTGTATATACTATTTTATTATTAGTATTAATATTTTTCAATTCAAATTTTTTTTGGGTTTATTTTTTCCGATTCCTAAATTTCCCAATTATTTTTATACCCGTATGACTATATAGTCAAAGGGTATAATAAATTTGCCATTACGTTTGTGACGCAGAGAAGGAGGGGAGGTAGATATAGACTCAAGTGTATGGATCGGATCAGAATCGAAAAATAAATCGATTTAGCTATGTATGTCCGTCCGTCCGTCCGTCCGTCCGTCCGTCTGTCCGTCCGTCCGTCTGTCCGTCCGTCCGTCCGTCCGCACGATAACTCAAAAACTAAAAGAGCTAGGATCTTGAAATTTTCGCAAATTCGTTTTTTTGCAATAGCCGTCATCGCTATTTAAATTCAGCCATTTTGGTCCATGGGTTCGGGTAGCTGCCATACAACTCCTTTTTTTATATGAGTATTACTCTGTACCTATTACAGCTGCGTGTCTGAAATTTTGGCAAAAGTAGTTTAGTTTCATGGCCAAAGAGCCTGCAAAATTTGGTTGGTGTAGTGGAGTGGGTTCGAGTAGCTGCCATACAACTTCTTATTTTATATGAGCATTACTCTCCACCTAATTAAGCTGGGTGTCTGAAATTTTGCTAAAACTAGTTTAGTGTAATGGCCAAAGTTTCTGCAAAATTTGGTTAGTCTACTGCAGAGGGTTCGAGTAGCTGCCATACAACTCCTTATTTTATATGAGCATTACACTACAACCTAATGAAGCTGAGTGTCTGAAATTTTGCCAAAAATAGTTTAGTGTAATGGCCAAAGTTACAGGAAAATTTGGTTGGTCTACTGCAGAGGGTTCGAGTAGCTGCCATACAACTTCTTCTTTTATATGAGTATTCCACTAAACTTAATAAAGTATGTTTGAAATTTTGCCAAAAGTAATTAACCGGATGATATAATGTATATGTTACGGTCATACGGGTATCCCAGAGTTGACACAGTCTACTCTACTACACTTTTCCTCGTTTTTTTTTATTTTAATTTTATTCAAAAAAATATAAAATTTTAAATTTAATTTAAATATTTTGGATATAAGTATTTATAAATTTATATTCTTAATTAATTTCATTGGAATTGTAATGCAATTTTTCAATTTGCATATGTACGTATATAGATACAAATACATTTAATATGATTATCTGAGTTATTTATAAAAAAAAAAAATTCAGTAGTTAAATTTTATTTTACTATTATTAAAATATATATATATGTATATATTTTTTTTTTAATTTTATAATGTTATTACCCCAAAAAAAAAAAACATTGCATTAATTTAATACTAACGAATGGGAGTATATATTATATATAAGCTGCACCTAGAAATACTTATCGATTTTTATTTTATTTTATTTTATTTCAGATACTTGGGTACTTAATAATTTTCTATAGTATATAAATTTTATATACTTATTGTTGATTTAAATTTAATAATAAAAAAAAAACATACATACATATTTATATATTATTATAATTTTAAGGGATAGTTAATTTAATCAGGGATGGTTTTTTTCAATTATTATTAATAATTTTTATGTATATATATTACTTATATATGTATATTCTAATTAATTTTTTATAAGTTTACAGTTTTTTGAAGCGACTTATTAACTTAGTACCTGAAATTAATATTTATATTAATTATTCATAAGTTTTTGGATCTGCCACCCCTTAAAAACCAAAATTAAAAATTTTTCTACAATAAAATTTAATTATTTTTCAAATGATTTGTTTAAAAAATATATTTTGAATAAATAACCACTGAACTATGCAATTCTTATAAATTCAGGGTCAGATTTCTAATATAAATGTATCACTAACTGACAGAATGAAAAATAAAGCCATAGACACAGGCAAGTTAATTTTAGATTAGTATAAAATCAGTTGGGCCAATCAGTGAATCAGTTTTTTTTTTTTGATAAGATGGTGTTTTTACTAATCAAAACTTAAAACAAATTGGGAAATTTAAGCTTACATTGACTTTGATTCAATATAGAGACTTATTAAAATATTGATTATGCGATTAGATAAGTTTAAGTGGTGGATGCAATAGGTTTTCAATTTTAATCAATCTTACGAAACTCTATAATTACTAAAAGAATCTCACACTTATTAAATGAATTTTGCGTTTCTGACGCAAGTATTTTCCAATATTTTAATTTTTTAATACGAATGTTACCACCACTGAATTAAATAAACAATTAAACATTAGTCAATATCTATGGTATAACTTACTTTATATTACTTATAGAAATTTTGATAAGTTTTATATATATTGATATTTTATCATAATAAGTTGATAAATATCCGTTTACTTATATGTGCATGTTTATGGTATACAAACAATCATCAATGTAACCAAATATATAAGTTTATAATAATATTCTTTTAGTTAAATATATGTAAAGTGATAACTATCAGAATATATAACTTATCAACATGATTACTATCACACTGTTGTTTATTTCTACCCTAATTAAATGACACACAAAATCAACTTACTAAAAAAAAATATAAAATATACAAAATAAAAAGCATTTAATAGCAAGAATAATATTGTAACATAACCATTATATAAAAGTTAATTTAAATATTTACATTAAAGTATAAAAACACATTTATAACTTTACTAACTATACTATACTTTGCAATTCAAAGAAAACCCAGAATTTAGTAAACCGAAAGCATATATTTTAAGTGATTTTTTTTAGTACCTATTGTAAAAGTAAATGCTAATAATCATCAAGGTTGATCCGCTTATTAATGATTTCCTAAAAGTTTATAATTACTTTTGTATTTACACATTGAATGGTAGTATTGTGTTTTACTGAGTTACAGCAGTAAATTACTGTTAAATATTTTTGAGCCTATCTATCACCTTCCATGCATTGAAATACAATAGTGATGGTCACCTTAAATTAGAAATAACTGACAAAATATAAATACAAAGTATGTTTTTAAGTTACTTTCAAATATATATATAGCTATTTAACACTAGCAGTAAATTACTGTAAATACTTCTGAATCTATATAATAACATCCTGCATAAATGGTCACCTTAAAATTTAACAATCCCCCAAAATATAACTAATCCATTCGTAAAATACTCTGAGTTTTGAATTTTTTAAATATATAATTACATTCCTTGATGGTCACTTTAAACTTAAATCATTTTTGCAAAAAAATAATAAAAAGCATGTATAAAATCACTTAAATATAAATAAGTTAACTATTAATCACCTTAAAGGTTCTGAAGTCCAATAAAGGCACAAAAAAATACTAAAAAATACTCATAATAAATATGTATTAATGTTTTGCTCTACAAATAGTATTGTACACAGCTGGTCACCTCAAAATAAAACAGTTTTATATTAAAGTAAAAAATTTAAACCAAATACAAACTATATATTTAAAAAAACTAAAAAAAAATTTTCCTTCGTTTTTCCCATCAATTTTCAATCAACCAACAAACAACCAAACGAAAACAGTTTTTACCGTTAAATCGGTTTCCATGGTTACCGTTATTTTTAGTATTAAAAATATAAGGCATCAACATATCGCTTCAGATTAAAAGAAAATTTTAAAACCATACCTTAAATATTGTAAGAAAATAGAAGAATAAGTATAAAAGTATCTAAATAGATATAATTAGTTACACAAACTTAGATATTAAGTACTTACTATATAAGTACTTTATAGTAATCAAAAATTTTATTTTATATAAGTACATAGTTATTTGTGGTATGCAATTCGCGTAATTGGTAATAGAGAATCTAAAATTATTTTTTTGTTTTATTTTATTATTATTACACTTATAACTGTTATACTGTTATACATTTATTCGTGTTTACTCTGCTCGTTATTATTGCAAAATCAATTGTTTATAACTTATTAAGTACTTAATAATGAAAATCGTTTGATTATTTTATTTTGTGTTGTATTTTCAATTATTTTCAAACTGTTGTTATTCTTTGTACTGACATTTAATATATATATCTATATTTTATGTATATACTTTTTATATATATATATATCTTGTATCTTTTAAGTATATCAGTTTATATATATACAATATAATAACTAACATCTGTATTTAATATTTCGATTTTATACTAACTACTCTCAATACTGTTTATTTATTATTAAATTTTGTTAGTTTTTTTTTTTTTTTATTATTGTTGCAAATGTTGTCGTCATCATCATCATCATCATCATTATCATTATCATAATAATAATAATCGAAATCACACATTTTACAGCTGCTTTTTTAAGTTGTAATATCTGTTTAAATTTTTTTTTTTTTTTTTTTTCATTAGCATTTGTTTCACTGAAAAAAAAACAAGAAAACTGCTGCTATAGTTGTTATTGTTTCTGTTTTTGTTGCTGTTGCTGCTGCTGCATTATTAGTTTTGATATTCATTGACTTTTTATTATTTTTTTTTTTATTTTTAAATAAATAAAATTGCGATATTCTCATTACTCACTCACTAGTCACTAGTCACTGGTAATTCTCTATCATTACTACTACTATTACAGTTAGCTGTATTTTACTGTTGCTGTTGTTGTTGCTGTTGTTGCTGTTACTACTTTTATTATCAATGATACATTTTGTTATATTATACTATGCCAAATTTGTTGTTTAATGTTTCCATATACAAAAAAATATCGAGAAAGTGAATTGCACATAATTTTATTAAATTGGAAAAAAAACAACAACACAAGCAACACCAGCAGCAACAAAAACAGACAACAGTGATATTATGTCAGAGGTCTGTAAAAAAAAAAACGTGTTTTTTAATATTTCACGAATAATTTACCTATATATAGAATTTTAATTGAAAAATGTAGTACAGATTATCTGGTCGAACGTTTGAATTTATAAGTATTTGTTGTTGTAAATATATATATACGTATATATTTAAAAACAATAATAAGAACAGTAATATTTGTATTAGAAGTAGCAACAATAACAACAACAACAATGGCAACATCAATAAATATAATCGAAATAAGTAATAAAATCAAATCGCTAAAAACTACAAAAATCACATTTTATCACATCAGATTTTTTCGATACTATAAGATCCTTACTTGTACATATATGTATATGTATCTATGAGATACTTTTTTTTTTTTGTTTTTAAATAATTTATTTAAATAAAAAAAAAAATGAAAATAGTAATATAGATACTCTGTATAAATAAAATTAAATAATATGAACTTCATAAATAGATTACAGATAGTTGGAAAATTGTTGTAATTGTTGTAAGCATGAGATTTATAAGATTTAAGTATTGTTGTACACTAATATTGAATTTGTTGTACACTAGAATTATTTTTGTATTATAATTAGTTAGTATATATATATAATTCAATTAGTTTTAAAAGTTTATATATGTATGTATATAAGGAAATTTATTAGAGTTCTTTGTTTAAAAAAATTTACATGCGCTTTTATACGCTTTTTTCACGCTTAATAAGATTTAAAGATTCAAAACATTGCACTTAAATGACAAAAGATACTTATAGTACTTATAGAATTATTGAATGATTAAGATTTAATTGAAAATACATATATTGTGACATTTTTAATCAAACAACATTTGAAAACAAAGAAAATGAATATGTGAGAGAATTTTAATATTCGAAATATTAAGTAGAAATACATTTTGGAATTTTTTTTTTTTTTGATTAAAAGCGACCTGAATCAAGATTTATTTTTTGTTCAGGTCATTTGTAAATTCCATTACATTATTCTGGACACCATTTTTTCCATCTTTGTACTTCCATTAAAATCTCTTTCATCTGGTGTTTCCGCTGCTTTCAACTAAGGAATCTCTTGAATAACATTCTTGTGTCTTCAAATTTTTTCTGAGTGTATTTTAAATTCTTTGTTTATACTAATTCAATAATTTATTTTTTTGATAAGTTATTATTTATATATCTAATTTCATTCGTTACTTACTTTCATCTAAGGAATCCCTTGAATATTTTTTTTGGGCCTTACGAGTTTTTCTGAGTGTAATTTAAATTCTTTGTTTATTTTTTATGTTTTTGGAAAAAAATTTGTTTGAAAATTAAGGCCTGTAATTATTTCCATTTAATTTTCTTTTACCTAAGGAATTTCTTGAATAACCTTCTTGTGTCTTCAAATATTTTCTGAGTGTAATTAAAATTCATTGTTTATTTTATTTTTTGGATAAACTTTTCTTTGAAAATTAGGGCTCTATTGTACCCAACCCACTTATTACTAATGAAATAATCATCAAGTTGTCACTAATAATATGTTTTTGTTTTGTGGGGCATTCTTCTTATTTATTAGGGATTCATTGGAGAAATTTAGAATTTAGGGAAGTTTAGTAACATTTACTAATTAGGGTTACCAATTGGACTATAATTTTTTTTTTTTTTTGGAATTTAATATAGGTTAAAAATTATTTAGTTTCCTCTATACTTATTGTTGTTTTATAAATCATCTTCGAAGACAATTCAGTCATGATTTATAAGATACTTTAAATTAGAGCTTCCGATTGTATTAAAACTGTTACAGATTGTTATTCAAAGTAACAGCTGAGCTGTAGTAAAATGTACACTATGATTCTGATCTTAAGTTCAAACACGTTTTAAAGTTTTTTCACCTCATTTGAGGACAATAAGTGAAAATTTTTTTAAATAAAATTAGATCACGATTAATTACAGTTTTTTTTTTTAAATCACTGATAAGGACACAAGCTATTGATAATAAAAAAAATTACGCAGCGTTCAATTGAATTAAAAAAATTAAAATGAACATTAATAAAGACATAAGAAACTCTTAAATTTAGAAATTATAATTATAATTTATATTTAATCTTCAATTTTAGAATTATAAGATTTTTTCTATTATTATCACTAAGAAAAAGTTCAAAATACTCATCATACTGACATTTATGACTCAATATCGGAACTTATTTCCACTAAACAGGAAATAATCTTAGAGGGAAATTTGTTTCTCACGAAAATTGTAAATAAAAGTTTACGTGTTTTTTTATTAAAAATTATTTAACTGATTTTTTAAAAACATTTTTAAATTTTTCCGGGTATAACAAATATTAAGATATATTTACTTATAATTGATGATTTGACAACATTTTGAGAAACAATGTTGTTGTGTTTATTCAATTTGTTTTTATATTTAAAAAAATAAAAAAAACACAACGTTTTTTTACTAAATTTTAATAAATATAAAAATATGATCGCATATACTTTTATATGTATTTAAAATAAAAAATCGTGATAAAAAACACATTCACCATATTTGTACGTCATCTTTTAAATACTTTTTCAATATTTTTTTTATTTAATAATTAGTCACATTTAATTTTGTCACTTATTGATTAATATAAAAAAAAAACTTAATAAATAAATTTAGTGAAATGAAATAACACCAAAATGAAAATGAAATAACGCCGAAAGAACAATTAAATTCGAGATTTTATTTTTTTTTCTGGCGTTATTTAATTTTTGGCGTTTTCTCATGTCGCTAATAGATGTCAGTACAAAAAAAAGAACGCTATTCTAACTAACTCTCTATAATATAAGTAAAAAAACTACCACTTATGCATTTATAAATTCATAATAAAAACATACTTGTAAAAAAACCCACAATTTTTTCTGGGTGTATGTTGCATTTTTTTATTCTTACATTAATTTAAAATGGCTTAAGTCCTAAAATTCTCCAAAATATTTACACTCGTATATTCATTTGTATTCCTGGCGGTATAACTGATAATTTACAGCCTAAAAATATCTTAAAAATATCAACAATCATCGAGAAATTCAAACTTGTGGCGCAAGTTCATTTTGGTGTATTTTCAAAGTGCCCATTAATTCAAAATAACTTCATTAAAAGGTTGATGCTTTATTTGCTTTTTACTTATTTGCCTTTTCATCTGGGTGATGAATTAGAAAAAAAAAATAAAAAATCTCTTACAATCAGGGCCGGCGCTTCCATATGCACAGATGGCACAGTAAAACCGGGCGCCAGAATTTTGGGGGCGCCAAATTTATTGTAAAAATTATGTACCTACCGACCTAAAATAATTTTTTTTTTTTTTTGAAAATAATTAATAAATTTACATACCAAAATTTAAAAATTAAAATTATTCCTTTGAATTAATTCTTTCAAATTCTGTTCAAATTAATTCTTCTTAACTCAAATCAGATACATATATTTTATTTTATCATTCATTTTATAGGTACCTACCTACTGTTTAAGTTCTTCTTGCTTTGATTCTACTTAGTTAAAATAACAATTTAAAAATATGCTCCATACACATAAACAAAATCATATAAAGCAAAATAAAAATGTTTTTCGGTTTTTCCTATACATTTTTTTATTTAAGGTTCAATCATTTTTTATTGTTCCTTAAATTATTTATCTATTATAAAAAAAAGAAATAGAAGAGACCATAAGAAAATAAATTCAATTCTCTTTTTTAGTCTTCTTTCAATAAAATCAAATAGTTTAAATATACCTTATGCAAAGTTTAAAAAAGTGCTCCATATACATAAGCAAAATCATATAAAACAAAAAAATGTTTTTCGGTTTTGTACTGCATTTTTTTTATTTAAGGTTCAATTATTTTTGACTGTTCCTTAAATTATTTATATATTAAAGAAAAAAGAAATAGAAGAGACAATAAGAAAGTAAATTAAATTCTCTTTATTAGTCTTCTTTCAATACAATCAAATAGTTTAAATAGCTTTTGTTCTGCCTTCTACCTTCTGCACAATTTAAAAAAGTGCTCCATATACATAAGCAAAATCATATAAAACAAAAAAAATGTTTTTCGGTACAAAACCACATTTTTTTATTTAATGTTCAATTATTTTTGACTGTTCCTTAAACTATTCACCTAGGTATATAGAAAATAGAAATAGAAGAGCCAAAGAGAATAAGAAATAAAAAACGTTCTCTTAAATTTTTCTTTTACATTGATTTGCATTTGATTTATATATTATAAATACATACTTAATAATTTTTTCTCTTATAAAATTATTTCTAGTATGTAGTAGAGAAATAAAGAGTTAATAAAATAACATATATTTATATATTATTTTATTAACTCTTTATTTCTCATCGTATTGAATAAAAAATTGTAAAGTAGTATTGTATTGTAATGTTGTATAATGTAAAATAATGAAATTTTGAATATGTGCACTTGTTTTTTCTCAATTTTTAAAGCAGTTTTTGCAATGGTCGTCAATAAAATATATATCTATGTATATTACATGCATAAAGTAAATGTACTTCTACCTATTTATATTTTGGACAATCCAATTTTGTTTTAGAAAATAAAATTTATGACCATGGCCATGAAGTATGAGATTTATGTATAGTGTGGTTGAAATTATGAATTATACGAATTGCAAGTTATGATATTTGCAAGAGTTCAAAAGATAGATCTAAAGCATATGCTGCATTGGTAGCTGCAATGGATCAAAAAGTCAAAGCACGTTATTTTAGCACTGTCACTCAAACACACGCCTCTGATAATAAAATACAAACTTTATAATAATTATGTTTGTCTATAAAAATAAAAACAATCTTATCTTGTAGAATAGGTTTATTTTAAAAGAATTTATTTAAAAAAAAAGATTTATTTGTTCATTACTAATTTGGTTTAAAATTTTAGAAAAAATTAATATAGTTAGTAAATATTTGCAAAGTCCAGGAATTTGTTTAACGACTGCTGTTAATATTTTGCTCACAACTAAAGAATTTTTGAGCAATTTGAGAACGGACGAACATTTTTATGATTTCATTGCGCAAGCTAAACAAATCGCTATAAAATTAGATGTAACAGCGTCGTTTCCTCCCGTTTTAACACTTAGAAGTCGTAAAAAGCCTCGGCTTTTTTCATACGAAGGCAGGGATGAAGTTATTGAGAATCCGGAAGTTAGGTTTAAAGTAGAATTTTATTTTAAAATACTAGCTTCAAGCTCTTCAGTCAGTTACAGAACGGTTTGAACAAATTTCCGCGCATAATAGTATATTTAAATTTTTACATGAAATTTCCATCATTTCGTCATATACTTCAAGTGATCTGTTTAATTATTGTTCCTCTTTAGAGAAAAATCTAACACACGATGGTTACTCTGACATAAATGGAGTAGAGCTATTTGAAGAGCTTAAAATATTTCCTACTTTGGTTTTGAAAAACCACCTTCATCCCCTCTTGAAACTTTAAACTTTATTTTTGATAAAAAATTAGAAACATTATTTCCCAACCTTGTTATTGCTCTAAAAATTTTATTGATAATACCCGTTACAGTAGCTTCTGCGGAACGTAGCTTTTCAAAATTAAAAATTATTAAAAATTATTTGAGAACTACAATGACTCAAGACAGATTAGTAGGATTAGCAACTATATCTATTGAAAAAGAACTTCTTGAAAATTTGGACTACAACGATTTAGTTAACGATTTTGCCAATATAAAAGCGCGAAGAATTAATTTTTAATATTTTCGTTTTATTAAAGTTATTAAATTATGTGATATATAGTTTTTCCTCGCGTTTTCCTTTTGAATTAAATTTCTTTCATTCAAGTAAAGCGCTATTTCTTCTAACTAAATTTTTTATTTTCAATCTAAAACTATTTTCTTTTTTAAATTAACTTATTTTTTAAAGAGGTTATACCTCCGTGGGACTACCTCTATAAAAAAAATGCATCGATAATCCTACCTCATGGGTGATGTGGAAATGGATTTTTTAGGGCGGCGTTTTAGAAAAGTGCACCGGGTGACAAAATGCTTAGCGCCGGCACTGCTTACAATAACAACATCATCAACTACTACAACAATTACAACAACTACAACAAACATCAATTTAAATAATCGGTTTAATTATAATTATATATAAAAAAAAAAAAATTTAATTTCGTGTCAATTAAAAAAAAAAAATTTTATATTTAAACAAAAATAGAAATGTGCAATTAATCACATCACACATCATCATTGCATCAAAAAATCAACTAATTGCAACAAAGTTATTTAAAATTAGAAAAAGAACATAATGAAAATAAATATTTTATTAAATAAGTTAAATTGCAATTTATAAGCAATAAATTAAAAAAAAAAAAATAATATAATAAAGTTCATTTTTAATAATAGCAACAACAGAAACAATAAATACTGCAATAAATGCAACAAATTATAGATATAAAAAATGATAAAAAAGCAAAATTGTAAAGAAAGAATGAAAAAAGTTGATTTCCCTTTTATGTTATTGTACAAAAAGTTATTTTTGTACAATAAATTGCAACAAAATGTTGATCAAGTTTTTTTTTTTTTTGATTCTGTTATGTTGTACTGCAACAATAATAACATCAGTATTTTTATTGCATTATTATAATTTTTTCTATTCTCTTATGTTTGATGATAAGTTGGATTGATAAGTTTTTTTTATATTTTAAAATCGAAAAATTTGATTTGCATATTTCTAATTTTTATGTTGTGCATCATATTTATTGATGCAGCATCAAATTTTCATTACTTACATGCCAGATAGATTGTTCAACTTATATATCTCATAATTCTTCTGTATTTAAAACACTTGATTAAAATATAATTTATATTGATTATTGATTTTTTTTTTATTATATATATATGTATATATATATATATGTATGTATGTATATATAGATTATGTATTCTGTGTTGCAATGAACCTAAACTTTAGTAAATAATTAACATAATAATGAAAGAATGATTTTTATTTTGTTTATAATCTAAAATTGCACAATATTTTGTTGCTGTTGCATAATTTGATTTTTTATTGATTATTTCTCTATGTTTTTTAATTCATTGAAATGATGTTGATCTATATATATACATATATACATGATTAACGGAATATTGTTTTCTATTTGTCGGAATAAGTTTTTTGAACTTTTCTTATGTTGAAGAGGAGGAGGGTTTCTCTACTTAGAACACAACATAATTTGTAATTAAAAAACTGAATTCGAAATACAAACCTGAAGCTATATTCGATCCAAGCTGAATTCCAATTCTATACAATTTTTAAATTGAGGATTATTATAACTCCCTCAATATGTTTCTATGGTATTTTAATTTGATATTTAGCAGCACTTTGGGAATTATTATATCCTACACCTATTTTAAACTTCAGTTTGGTTTAACATTTTTCTGCATAGAATTTCTTAATTACGATTGACCTAAAAATAATGTTAAATGTTAGCTTTGCTTATCCAATAAGGCTTCAGATAATGTTAAATCCTTCAACATTGATATTGCAACCTTTCGAGGTTTAAAAGTTTTGTAAAAATTTATTACAATTACTTTAAAGTAGTACTTAATTATCAAATTTAAAAGTACGAATTTCAATTATATTTTAAAATAAGTTATTGGCATTAGTAGTACACTCAAAAAAAAAACAAAAAAATATACTCCCACACTTTAACAACAATTGTTTTCAAAAACCTACTTTTTGTTTTGTGTCTAGACAAAAAGAAAAGAAATATATATATATATAAAGTATATATATATACTTATACATACAATGTAATTTTTAATATACAAGGTTTATTATTATTATCGAATTTGTTCACAAAAGGTCAGATCCCAGATATTAAAAAAGTGTCAAAATGTTTTTAATTTTTTTTAATTTTGTTTTTTTTATTTTTTAGTAACATTTGGTCCAATTTTATGATTTTGAAGCAAATATAACACTTTTTTGTTTTTTTTTTTAACTTGAAATACAGTATTAGTGACCTTCAACCCTTCAATACAAAAATAAAAAATTTTACTTTTAATGAAAGTAATTGAACTCATTTTATTGAAGGCGACGGCGGTGGCGGCAGCATCGTAGGGAAAATGAGAATAAAGAAAAATATTTCAAAAAGTAGTATTAAACTTTTAATATTTCGATCTTTTGTTTCATATACTATAAACTTTCACTCTTATTTCTAAAAAGATTAAATTTTTATTTGTCTCAAAAAACTTTTAATAACATTTTTATGTGACTATTTTTTTTTTTAGTGTATAATGTTAAATGTTAATTTTCAAGTTCAACGATTTGTATGATGCTATGTTTGTGACATTAGAATTGGAAATTTAAAAAAAAAAACTTAAGTTACTTGACCTATGTGTTCTAAATTGTGGTTTTAAAGTTGAAATTGAAATTTTTTTAATACATTTTGGTAATTTTTCGGAAATTATGAGCTGCCCTTACATCTATTGTTTGTAAAAATGTTAATTTTGGTGTTTAAACGCAAGTCTGTCATTAGTTTGGAAAAAATTTTTGAATTGTCATGCGTTATTTTTTTATTTTAATTGCATTTTAGGATGCTGCAAAGCATATTTTATAAATTTGTTTGGTTCTAAGTCATTAGTGATTACTAATTAATTACAAAAATTGCATACTTTAAGGTAGTATTTAAAATTTTCCTTTTTTAAAAGTAAGTAGATGGCATTATATAATAAAATTACTCGGAGAAAATTGCATACTTTTAGGTAGAATTTAAAATTTTTTTTATTTTAAAAGTAAGTAGATAGAATTATATAATATAATTAACTGAAAAAAATTGCATACTTTTAGGTAGAATTTTTTTGTTTTTATAGTAATTACATAGAATTATATAATCAAATTAACTGCTACAATTACTTTTATAAATATTCAGATCTAACAATTGAGTTTTTAATATTTTTACTCTTATTTTATTATTTTAATTTTTTAATTTTCTTTTGATTTGAATTGCAAAAATACTTTTTGTAAAAACACTCATTTTTTTAAAAAAATGCTTTAATAAGTTATGCTAATAATAATTACACCATGTTGTTTTTTTTTTTTGCTTCTATATTATTTATTTGTCTTTTGTCTTGTTTTTTTGTTGCATTGTTTTAACTATATATAGTAAAACTATAACAACAACTTATTATACAATCATAACTATTGTATATATTTAAATAATAAGTATTACCATTTTTGTGACTTACTGACTTACTAACTTATAGATACGACTTAGATTGTTATTGTTTGTGAACTATAAAAAAAATAGGAAAAACAAACAATGAAAGAAAACCACATAATAATAATAGAAAAGTAAATTATAAAGGTCCCTTTTTTTCTATTCCAATGGCAATTAGACTATCAAAGCGAAACAAATGAAATAAAAACAAAAACCCAAAAGATAGAGAAAGAAAATTATTAAAAAAAAAATTTATAAAATAAAAAAAACCCCTCAAGATCTAATAAAAAATTTTGACATGGGTCGAATTTTTACTTTTTAAAATTACCGAGTATTTTTTATTTTTTAATTTGTGGGAGAAAAAGAGAGAACACATTATTAAGAAAAAAAACAAGAGAAGGAACATTTAAAAAATATACATATTTTTAAATTTAAATAAATAAGTACAAAACAACCTCAAAACTAGTTCAAGGACTTTCAAAAAAAATAATAAGTAAAAAATTTATAATGTACTTGGTATAGTATGTATTCGTTTAAAACCTTAAGTTTTCTGTGCGCCCTGATATCAATTATTTACCCAAAAAATATTAATATGGGAAATTAAAAAAAAAATACATATAGTTATGTATTTATTTAACACATACAAATTTACATGAATAAGAAAACAAATTTTTTTACTTACTACTCATACGTATTTACTTTTTTAGTTTTATTTGTAATCTAGCTTGGCTTGTAATCAAATGTAGGCTATAAGTTTAAAAGTACAACAAATTAACCCAAAAAACTTAAAGTACAAAAAAATAAAAACACATTAAAAAGTGAAAATATATATATATTTTTTTCTATTCATAAAAAAAAAAAAAAAATGATTACTTTTTTAAAAAATAACAATGAGTACTTTTGTTATACAAATATGGAATTAGCAAAAAAATCATCAAGGAAAAATATTAAAAAAAAAACTAAAAAATGGATCGTTAATATTTTAACACTTTCAAATACCTTTCATTACATTTTTTAAACAAATACAGTATCAAACTCAAGTAATATATACTTATAGTTAAAATGTAACGAATCCGTTGTACAATGAACTTGTATAAAATTTGTTTCCAATACTGTTTGCATGTAATTTTTTCTGTTTAAAACTGTTTTTCAATCTTCGGCACTTCGGGTTTAAATAAAGAAAATGAATTTAATTTAATTACATTATGTTGTTTTTCGGTTTATAATTCCATTTGAGAGATTGTGGGATTATAATTCCAGTGTATATGTATAAAATTTGATTTTTTTTTTTATAAAAGATTAGATCTATAAAAGTAAATTTGATTAATATTAAGTTTGCCGAAAGCGTTTAGATTTTGGTATACCTTTTATTTGTATCACTTGTATATTTTAAACATTTTCATATCATAATTACTTTTTAAGTTATAAAGTTTTGTACTTTCTATATTTTCAAAAGTAATTGTCAAATGTGTGGTCTTATAATAAGTAATCTGGGGCGCCTATAGACCATAATATACCGTATCCTAATATTTATATGTTCTGAATATATGACTTTTTTTAATTTTCAATTAAAATATTAAAATATTTCTAATTTCTGGATTAAGTACATTTTAATTAGAAAGGATTCATATAAGTACCCAAGATCCATAAATCGATTACAACAGTTTATTTGTTACAATTAAAATTCCTTTAATTTTATCTCTTTTAAGATTAAAATTCAATTATAATTAAAAATATAAAAGATTGGATGCCAAATTACGTATGTTTTATTTCAATTGAAATGATTACAATCATTCGTTACTTAATATTTTCTCATATTAAATTAATTCACAAATTAATTCATAATTTTAATAACCATAATCATTTTTTGATATACCTATGTAAGTATATAATTTTGATATCAACTTTCCTCTAAATTCTATTTTCTAATATTCATTCATATTTTAAATTGTACTTATAATTAACAAAATGTATATAAGAATAATCGTTATATTTAATTATTTATTTTTTTGAAAAAATAGAATTACTCGAATATTTTATTTTTTTTGATTTTTAGGAAGTTCTTTACAATCTTAAATTGCCGCGCGTATGTTATAACGTTTTATAAATCACAACCTATCATAATACAAAAATTTTTGAAGTAGTTGAAGTACTGTTTATAAGTACTATATTTTATTATCAATAATAAGTTGCCATTTGCTTTAAACAAAAAAAAAAAACTCAAAATTCTTAAGATTAAAAAAAAAAATTATTTATATTATGCCGAAATGAAAACAAAGATTAAAAAAAAAAATTAAATTCGCGCTAATAAATTTTTTTTTTTCAAATATTTGAAAGTGAAGTCACGATTCAAGTGAACGTAATCAGAAAATTGTAATCGCAATTTATTTTGTTTACATTTTTTTTTTTTGCTTTATTTTCAAAAAAAAAAAAAAAAATTTAAACAAAGTTCTCTGTTAAACGAAATCATAAGTTGTTTCTTGTTTTTTTACATATATATATATATATATATTTATGTATTATATATACTTACATATATATGTACTTATGTAGATATGTGTACATATATTGATAGTTTTTCCTTATGCCAAAATGATTACTAAAAACAAAACAAGAAATTGAATACTTACTCTTTGTTTTCTTATATAGATCCATATAAGTATATATATATATATATATATACGTAATATGTAATCATGTGTTCGATTACTTACACACTCAATTTGTATTTAATCTTAATTTTTTTTTTATTTTTATATTAAAAAAATTTTTTAAGAACCATTTTTCACAGTACTTATCTGAAAAGTCAGTCACATTGTTTATGTTTAAAACATAAGTAATAAATATATATATATTTATATTATACATAATATAAGTTTTATAAACTATAAAGAATCAAATTAAAAAGTTCGCTCTAGATTATATGTATATATGTATGTATATATATATTTACAGTACTTACAGTAGTACTTACAGTAAATTCAATGTATTTATAAAAAGTGATCATATACTGATCAATGATCACTGATCTCTAAATTATGTATACATATGTATATACAATTATAGTACTCACAGTACTTACTTACAGTAAATTGAATGTGTTAATGTGTTCATAAAGTGATCATATACTGGTCAGTGATCACTGATCACTTTCATCAAATAAAAAAAAAAAAAACACAAAAAACTTGTTATCAATTGATATTGATATAAATTTCTATTAAAATATAAAACATTTTACTTGTCTATATATAATAAATAATCTGTTATATACATTGTTGATATCAACTCGCGCAACATAAGTTCATTCCATTTCCAAACATACAAAATATATCTTATATATTATTCTATACAAATATTTACTCAATAAGACGTCTGTTAGTGTTATAAGTATATTTGAATTTTATATTAGTTCGTTTTTTTTCGCGCATTTTTTTTTTTTTTTTTTTTTCATTTATAACGTAATATTTTTGCCTTTCAAGTTTTTTTTTTTTATTTTCTGGGGTTGTAGGATAATGTAACAAACCGCATTTTTAACTTTTAAAATCGTTTGTTATGTTTTGTTTGTTGTGTGTTATTGTTATTATTTGAACTGTGTGACTTTCTGTCTGATATATGAAAATGTGTTTTTTTTTTTTTTTTTGTTTTTTTTTATAATTATATTTATATGTAAAAAAAAAACTTAAAATTGTATACTTATATAGAAATAGAAAATATTGTGAATAGTTCGTTGTATCTTACTCATAATAAATAACTATAAAAGAGTAAAAAAAAAATAAAAATAGTTCACATTTAAAGATACCGACAAGAGTATATATACATATATACTTATATTCATTGAAAAAGAAAATGTTGTATTGTCATATTTTTATTTATTTAAAAGATTAGACAGAAAAAAAAAACGAACGTATAGGAAATAAAAATATAAGCACATACATGATTTTATTTTTATTTCCTTAATAAAAATTCTGAAAGACTTTGATTTATGATCGGGGTGTTTTTTTTTATCGCATACTTTGTTCTGTTCTATTAAAATATAAATTTCTTCTTCAGAATCAATTAAAAGTGCAAAAAAAATTGATTTAATTGCCATAATTTTATTATTTTAATCATTATTTTTTAGAATAGAATCAGTTAAACATCTAATATATGGAAAAATAAAAAAAATTGCATACTTCAAGGCGTAAATTGTCATTTTAGTGTTTATTAATCAAAATTTAAGTATGTTCTACTCAGTTAGTTTTTAGAGTGTTTGAGTTTATTTGAAATTATGCTTGGCGAATAGTAACACAGCTATTAGAGTTGAAATTCAAAAAAAAAAATTGCATACTTTAAGGTGTTTATTAATGAATTTTGAAATTAAAATAATTGATAGAAATTATATTTTCATTCATTAATTTACAATACAATATAATTGTTTAAACTTATATAAATTGCTAGTACAACAAAAAAAAACATTGCATATTACAAGGCGTAAATTGTTTTTTTTTTTTGTGTTTTATAATTATATGTATATTCGATTCATTTAGTTAAGAAATCTTAAATTTATTCACATTTTACTTCAGAAATAGTAAACATACAGTTCTTAAAGTTAAAATTAAAAAATAAAATATTGCATACCTTAAGGCGTTTGACAATAAATTTTTAAATTAAAATAACATTTAGATTGCAATAAGCTTTGATTATTTGATTTTGATTATTTAAATGGAAAAAAAAATATTAAAATAATTATTAACAATGTTAAACTTAAAGACTAATAACTCTTTTCAAACATTATTAACCGCAAAACGTGTATATAATAAAAAGCACGCTAGTTTTTAAATATGTTTCTGTGTTGACGTACAAAAAATTATTTTACAATTTTATTATCAATTTTATTATCAATTTTATAATCTATTTAAAATTGTAAGTATGATGGGGAGTTTAAACAAAAAAGAGGAAAAATATGATAAAAATGCGTGATCTCTTTATTTTTTTATTTTTTTTCTTTGTTACCATATCGTCATCGTTATCTTTGCAATTCTTTTATATATAATTTTTTTTTTTTAAGGAAATAAATTGTGTTTTACTTCCCAAAAAAAAAAAATCAAAACAAAACCGAAGAAAAATAGTTTATATACTTATATGTATTAAAAAAATAAAACTAAAATTATTACATTTCCGATTACATCATACACTAGTGGTGTTGATTTTGTTCCATACATCATAAGTATAACAAAAAAAAAAAATTATAATTATAAGTTTTGTGAAAATTCGCTAATTTAAATTAATCTACTCGAAAAAAATTCCTTAGGTTAAAAAATTTAAAAAAAATTAAAAACCAAAAAAAAAAAAATTGTAATTAATTATAAAAGGTTACATTGAAATTTTTGTTTTTTAAGTTTTGTACGTGCTTCTTTAATTTCAACCCAAACCTGATAAAATGTCATTTTTTTTTTTTTTTAAATTACTACTGAGCTCTTAAGAGTTATTTTAATATGAGACTTCATATTTAAATAAATTGACTTACTTACATAAAATACAATTTAATTTTAAAATTGTACCTAACACTATTATACAACACATTATGGTATTTTGTTATAATACGATTGCATAGTTTAGTATGAGTACTCTTTAAAATTACATATACATTATAAACGATTACTTAAATATAATTATACATTTAATGTAATCATTTCCAGTTTTAAATTAATTAATTCAAGTTAAGTAATATATATACCTATAACTATATATGTATAGAAATAAAAAGCATTCATCCTTTCACTTTTAAATAATTCCACTTGACGCCTGTAGATATGCAATATATTTCTAATTTTATGTTATATTAATAAAATTTTCATATAAATTGATGGAAAAAACTTATTTACAATTACTTATTACACAAATTCAATTACAAATTTATTAATTTCATATTTTTTTTTTTTATCATTTCAGGTTAGTTGCATTCAATATCTTTTCTATTGCACAAATTTGAAAAAAAAATGTAAGTTTTTTTTTTTTTTAAATATAAAATAAGATTATATATTATCAGCTTAAACTGTTGTATGTTAATTAAAATTGATTAAAATTGAAGTAATAAAAATTGATAGTTGAAGTAATTAAAATTAAAAAGAAACAAATTATTAATTATTAGTTATTAACAATTTAATTAAGATGTAATTGGTTTTTTTTTTTATTAAAATTGTATTACACACAATTTAACCTTGTTAAAATGCATAAAATTTAAATTGTAATTCAATTTAATTAAAATTATAAGATATTAATACATGAATGTTATTTAAATTGATGAAATCAACTTTTGAATATTTGATCTGGGTGATGAAATGTTTGTGTATATGGGAAGATGAATATATAGTTGGAAACCTGAAGTCAAAGCGTAAGAAGCAAGCAAAGCGTTCATTGGGTTTTCACATTATGAATGGACATATGATTCTAATGAATAGTCTAATTAGACTAATAAATGCAGTTGGTATACGTTCAAAATCCTGATTTACAAAATCTCAACATTTTTTCAAATCAAAATTCCAAGTGTGGATTAAAATCAGAGAATAATTGACTAAAAAGTAGATTTTTTTTTGGGAATTTTAAAAATATGAAAGTTTTGAAAGACTGGGTTTTTTTAAATGTCCTAAAAAAATAACAAAAACATGAGATGCGCTCCCCAATTTATTAAAAATAGGAATAAAAACTCTTACAGACTTTTTCTAAACTATACTTTACTTATTTTATAAATTACATTTTTCAGACAATATTTAATTAAAAGTTCAAAGTCTTGTGTGTTTTGAATATTTCTTTTATGTGAATATAAAATCTGTCTGGCGTTATTCAGTTATTACAATACCGTACCATGTCCGACATAACAACCATTACATACATACATACATACATGTATCCATCCTTTTATATTGTTATGATTCCTTTTTATTTTCCAATTTTTATGAATACATGATTTCAATAAATAGACAATACACTGTATTATACAAAAAGGATAATAAATTTACATAAATTTAATGTACAGGGTGAACCAACTTGGATTATTTAAAACCCTGTACATATAAACATAATTATATGCTCTTTTTATGTACACATTTGTTTAAAATATTATGTAAAAAAGTTACCAGTCGTCATCAATTTTATTTTGAATAAAACGCGATTTTTAAAAGGATTTAAAAGCACAAGGGAGGACATTTTTTTACAGAGATCAGACCCTAAAGATAGCAATCAAATATTAATTTGAAATTTTTGATTTATTATCACTATCTTTTCGTGTTGTATTATATTTAGTTCTCTTTATATACGCAGATATGTATGTATAATTTATGTATATAATTCACTATAATTTAAATTAATGAAAATAAACTTTTGGTAACATAAAAACATATACCTAAAAAAAATATGTGTATGTGTTCAATTAAGGACATGTATTAAGTTTTTATTAAAAATCAATTCATTACATACGCCAGAAAATGGCGATACATTACATATTTTTATATAAATGTTTTCAATCTAAAAGATACATTATCATTTCAGTTTCCTTAAATATGGATTTTATATATATATATATATATATATATATTATATATCCTTTAGATATATTTATACATGCATACAATGTATATATATAAGTAGTTATAGCAATTACAAACATTTTGAATTTTTAATGAAAATTTAAAATAAAATTATATGAAATTTAAATTTTTTTTTTTTCACATATACATATGTATGTATATATTTGTATATATATATAAATATATATACATAAATTTCGTCAAATTGTCATAATAAAAAAAAATATCACCATTTTAAAACAATTTTAATATAATTTTTTAAATGATGTTCATAAATGTATTTTTAATGTACTCGTATATATGTATATATGTCATCAGAATGTTGAAAAAACACATACACATATAATGAATTTAAATTTTCTGTTTTTTTTTTTTTTTTGGTTATAACAATTCAACTGCATTTACAATAAAAAAAAAAGTATCTTTATGAAAAGTATCTTTTATCATAATATACTTAACCTAAAACATATCAAGAATTTAAATTGAATAAAAGATTATAAAATTATAAAACAATGAGACGATGTCAGGGGAGGATGGGATGGGAATTAAATAGAAAGGAGAAAAAAAACCTCAAAAAATTATAAAAAAAAGGATTATATTTTACAGGGTATCCTAAAGTAGTAGGTCCTGAATAGAAGAGGTGGGATTAGGGAAGATTAAAATAATTGAAAACACTTTCTTCGACTGGTTTTTCTCACTTCCATGACACTTAAAGTCTTGTTATTTGTTAAATAACTGTAATTTTTGCACGGAAAACCGTTATAACTGTAATATGATGCACCGTTATTAAAATGTCAAAACTCAAAACTTCCATTTATGTTATTTTATTAAAGTTTTTTATTCATATCTGTTTTTGTTTTTTGGGGTAATTCAAAATTTTGAAGAACCCCATATTATTATATTGGGGTCCTTCAAAACGTAAACACTTTGTATATTCAACTTCTTGTTTTCAATTCCATAAATATTGAAAAATTGTTTCAAGATAGTGAATATGATCTTAAATCAAAATATTTTAAGTATATTTACTTAGTTGTGTATATATATGTACTAACTGAGCTCTAAAATGAAACGATCTGCTCTTTTAAATTCAAGCGATTCAAAACAAACGAAACAAATATAATAAATGAAATGAATTGGCGGGCGATATTAGAAACAAAATCGTCATTAAAATTATATACTTATGATAATGTTATGCAGATGATATGAATGTGATATGTGAAGGCGCATTTGAATTAAATTTAAATCAAAATGTGTTTTCTTTAGCTTTACATCACAATTCTTTCATCCTTTCATCCTTTCAATTTTACTTTAGTTATCACATTATGTATGTGTACTATAAGAATACGCTTCATTTTATTTTATTTGTATATATATATTCACACTAAAGGCATAAAAATTCAATTTCAATTTTCATATATATACGTATATATATGTATATAAGTATTAAATAAAACCATTTTGAATTTAATGATATGTATATATTTTGTCTTAAAACCAAACACACACTATAAATAAATATATGTTAATATATTTACTTTAATATAAGTGTATATATAATTTGCATAATATGTTGAATATTTTACATAAATATATACATATATATAAATAAGTGAAGAAAATATATTCCATTTATGGTTTTACCAAATTACACTCAAAGGATTATTTAAGAAAGAAAAAAAAAATTTTATACTGGAAAACTTATATTGGATTTTGATGGTGTCTTCACATCATACTGTGTGTTGTAATACTTAAGTGTAAGAAAAGGATTTGATATTTTATTATTGTTGCTGTTGTTGCATGCTGTAAAATAATCACTTTTCTCTGTTCTGGGGTCTTTGTTAGCAGAACATTTTTTTTTTTTTTTTTTGAAATATTGCCTGCCTTCAAAAGTTTTTCTACACTATTTTATTTGTTGTGTTTTTGTGTAGTTTTTCGTCCTTGATTGTCGAAATTCCAAAAAAGAAAAACTTTTCGTGGAAATTCTATTGTGTTTTTCTTGCAGAGGAAGGGGTTTTCTCAAAATTATTTTCATTTGGTGTGGTTTTGTTGATTTTAATTTGTCTTTGTTGGTTTTATATATTGGGGTAGGGAAGGCAGATCATAATTTTGGGAAAATTATCTCTTAAAAATTTATGTGGTTTTTTGAGTGGGAAATATAAAAATTGATATTAAGTTGAAAAATTATACAAAAACTTTAAATATATATTTTATTAAAGTTTTTGTAAGTTTAAAATATAATTATTTTGATGGTATTTTGAGTGAAATTAATTTTAATTTTTATTAGCAGTAATTAATTGGATAACATTTTTTTAAGTATAATATTATTATTTTTTTTCAAAATTAACATTTTAATTAATACCCATTAAATTAAATAAATTTCATTTAATTTGATTTAAATTCTTGTTTTTTATGGAATTTTTATGCAATTTTAACTTTTTAAGTTTTCAAAAATTTTAAATTTTCATGAATACATATTTGAGAGTGGGATATTTGAGTGTAGGGCATTTGAGAGTAAGATATTGACTTCAAATACATTCATTTTAAACTTATTATTTTCTATTTATATTTGTAATTTCATTATTACATTTTTCTGGGGTATTCGATGGGGTATTTCAATTTTATTTATATTTGTAATTTCTTTAATACATTTTTCTGGGGTATTTAATGGGGTATTTGAGAGTAAGTTATTAGCTTTAAATACAGCCATTTTAAGCTTATTATTTTCTATTTATATTTGTAATTTCATTATTACATTTTTCTGGGGTATTCGATGGGGTATTTCAATTTTATTTATATTTGTAATTTCTTTAATACATTTTTCTGGGGTATTTAATGGGGTATTTGAGAGTAAGTTATTAGCTTTAAATACAGCCATTTTAAGCTTATTATTTTCTATTTATATTTGTAATTTCATTAATTCATTTTTGATACTGAAATACCCCAGATGGGGTATTCCAATATGAGGTATTTAATACATTTCTCTGGGGTACTTATTTAAGAGTGGGGTATTTGGGAATATTCTAGATGTTAACACATAAATTATTAGAAATTATTTCGTTGAATAATAATTATAATTTAAAATATATTTTTATTACTTTGAATCAAAAAAAAAAAAAAAATACTTAATATTAAAGCAAATATTTCAACATTTTATATACATTTTAATTTTTTAATTGCACCAATAAATCAAATCAAATAATAAGTACATCGCACTTTGATCCAATATAAAACACCCAATTAAAACACCAAAGCAATAAAGTATTTGAATTTCAAATTGGATTTTAATTTTTTTTTTTTTTATTGTATATTGATTTTAAAATTTTTGTACACAAAAATGACGTAAACTTAATAAAATAAAATTGGAATTGGAAAATTTCAAAAAAAAAAAAAAATTCTACGTTTTTTTTTTAATAATTCATTCTCCAATTTTGTTTTTTTTTATTTTTTTTATTACATATTTCCTCCCGTAACAAAACAAATTAACACTTTAAAAATATTACAATAAAATCATCATCTATATATTATACAATCGAATTACAATAAACACAATAAAATCAGTATTTTTTTTTATTTTATTTTTATAAATTTTTGAAATAAATTTTTAAGAGAAGGCTAAGAGGAAAAAATATAATATTATGAATATTTTATATTCTAATTTTCATATAAATTATTTCCAATTCATATACCACCAACCCCCTCAATTATTTTCTAAAAATTTTAATTTTTTCAATAATAATAAAATTTTTTTTGAATACAACTACCCCGGATATTTACAATACATACATATATATGTACACCATTATTACAATATTTGAATTCAAAAAATTCTATATTTATATATATATATATATATAAAATAAGTATTTTACAAAATCAATAATTATAACAGGCAACATCCTCTAAAATTAAAAAAAAATACACTTATATGATTGTATGTGTGTATTAAAGAAATTTGTTTTTTTTTCCTGTATAATTTATAGAAATTTTAAAAAAAAAAAAAAAATCTTAAAATAAACAAAATAATAATAATTATAAATTTTCCATCATATATATTCAAAACCCCTCCAGGCGCCACATTTCGATTTAACAATATCTATAGAAATATATCCACCATATATACTCTGTTATATTTTAATCGAAAATTTACGAGTGCTACTTTATAAATTCACCTTAGAATTTTGTATTTTGTTTTTTTCATATTTTAAAAATGCAATTTTAAAAAATTTTTTAAAAGAATTTACAATATCAATTCAATATTCTTTATTTTATTTAATTTAAAAATGTAATAGGGTTACCAAGTGTTCCAATTAAATTAGATACAAGAAAACGTAAAAATTTTATATGAGATGTGTACTATCTTACTTTAATTTAATTTATTTCCATTTTCATTCAATTTCTTAAATAAAAACGTATTTTAAAAGGGGATAATCATCTGGCAACCCCAAAATATTTTCTTTTTCAATTTTTTATAACTCTTCATCAATTTTCATTTTCTAACGAAATGACTGCAGTTTCGTGAATTGCTCTTATTGCGATATTTAAAATATTTATATTAAAATACATCTAATCATCTGGCAACCCTAAAATTCTTCTTTTGTAATTTTTCATAACTCTTTATTTATTTTCATTATCTAACGAAAATGCGAGTCACTTATTGCGAAATTTTAAACTTCTTATTTTAAAATACATTTTAATCACCTGGCAACCCCAATTCTTTTATTTAGAAAAAAAAAATATTTTCATTTTCAATTTTCTGATTTATTTAAAAAAAAAAGAAAAATTCTCATTTTCATTGAAAGCAAAAAAAATTTTCTTTTGTTTTTCTTTTGATTTACGAGAAAAATTTTTTTTTTTTCTTAATTTTTCTCTTTTGTTTTGGTTTTTTTTTGTTGTTTTTTTTTTCCTTTCGTTTTGCGTAATTTATATAGGAAAAGACGTATTTTATGGTACTTTTGATTTCAAACAGATTCATTACAAAATAATAAAATTGATGAAAAAAACAATAATAATAACAATAAAAAAAAAAAAAAAGTACAAAACGATACGATACGAATGAGTTCATTCGATAATTGTTTATTTTGATTGAATATTGATGATTGTATAGTACTAAAGTAAGTGAAACAAATATGTATGAAAGAATGAATAAGAAATATGTAATATAAAAATGAAAATTCAAAATGTGATTTTTTTTTTCTGGTACTATACAAATCTAATTTTTTTTTTTTTTTTATCTTGGCAGAACAATTGGACGAATAGGTACTGTTATAATTATTAAGTGGAGTTGTTGTACTACTGTAACTGTACAATAAAATAACGCTTACTATAACGCTTAATAAATTTTTAGCGGTTTTTTTTAATGAACTTGAGCAGATATTCAATGAATCTTAAGAATTAAGTAGAATAAGAATAGGGCTACCAAATTTTAATTTAAGCGTTCAATCTTTTATCAGTTCAGCAGCTGTTACTTCTAGTAATCAACTAAGATCGATAATACTTTGTGTATTCTGCGCGATAAAACTTTCTTTTTTTATAAATAAATTATTACAATACGGCAACCTTATTTTATATCTGAATTGCATATATTTGGAGTACGATTGAAGTACATATGTAAATTGAGGGTATATTAGGTATAAATTAGCCAATCAATTCAGTAGGAATTCAAAAAAAAAAAAAAAAAAAAAAAAAATAGAATATCAATACAAACACACATACACATGTAAATTTATGTAAACAAACAGAAGAAAAATCAATATGTTTAAATGAAAGAATAAATTGGATAATTTCTAAACAAAAAAAAAAAAAAAAAAAAAAAATTTGAAGAGGAAATTGGAAAAAATATAAAAGAAAAATATTTATTTTTTTGAAATTTAAATATATATAAAAAATAAATACAAAAGAAAATACGGAATTTTCAACATTTGATCCGGCTAATTATTAAAAATAGGGGGAGAGTTATTTGAATTTTCTGGATTTTTCAAGTGATTTGAATTTTAAATTGGAAATTTTTTTTAACATTATTAGTCAAATTATTTTTAATTATAATGTTGTTAATTCAAAAGATATATAAGTATCTTTTTAGGAATTTAGTACTTTGATGTAGGGAATTACCCCGCTTTATTAAATTTTTTGTTTTTATTGATATTTAATTAATTAAAACTTTAAGTTGAAAGTTGTAACTGTAATTAAAACTGTGATACTTTCAATACTCATTAAAAAACACCACACCATTGAATAGCAACTGATAAGAAAATGAATTTTTAATAATTCAAAAGCACTTTAAAAACTCTTTTCTTAATGGGTGTCCCAAATATGACGTCATTATTAAAGACAGATAATGAAAAACCTTTCTTTTTATTTTCTTATTTTTTTTTTAAATTTAATTAATTGATAACTGAAAAATTAATGTGTTTCGCTTCATTGAAAAAAAAAAAAAAAATGGTTTTAAGGTATAGAAGTCAATAATCGAATATGTTCCAAATCATTAATTTGTATATTGTCTTAATTACTTTAAAATATCTGATCAATTAATTTTTTTTTTAAAAATGAAGAAGGCAAAAAAAAAAACGAAGAATAATAATTATTATCACAACCACCTGGTATTTAAAATATTGAAATTAAATAACATGTTATTGATTTATTATTTTGAATACAATAGAGCTATAAATTTTTAGTAATTTCATTAATTTGATCAGTTCAGAGTTAGAACAGATTTACAAGTTTAGCAAATGGCTCTGTGTAGTATGAGCTAAGTTTGTGAAAAGAAAATTTGCATGCTCTAGTATGAAGTCTATCGCAAAGTATCACTTCTATATCAATTTTATAATTTTTAAATGAAGCGTCTGAAAGCAAATCCGAAGACGGTGAATAACAAAAGATACATGCGCTTAATTAACCTATTAAGGGTTAAATTAAATATATAACAGTGTTGTTTATTATTTGTTTAGATTAAACCTCCCTAAGTATTTAAAAAACTATTCAATTCCAATGTTTCTTCAATTATGTTCTATTTCCTACAAATTAAAATGTATAAAAAAAACTAGGCTTTAAAGGGTTAAAATAAATAATTGCAAATATTAAAAATACAAAAGAAATTCAATTTTAAGAATTTTTTTACTAAATATCCTTCTTAATTAAACCTTAATTTAATATTAGAATATTCAAATAAAATTATATTTAACCAATTTTTATAACCACAGACTCTAAAGGGTTAAAAAAAATTAATTTTTCAGAATAAATATTAAGAGCGATATAACTTCTATTACCTTAGTAACTGCTAATATAATATTTACCCTCAAAATTGGTATTAGAATTTTCATTTCTAATTATTTTGATCCGATATATATTATTGATCTCCAAATTTGTAGACTCCAAACTATAAAGGGTTAAACGAAAGAAATTAATACATTTCGTAACTGAATGTTAAAAATTTTGAAATTTCATGTTTATTACAAATATTGATACAAAAAAAATCCACTACAAATTAAATTATCCAATATTGAGAACTAATGACTCTAAAGGGTTAAAAAAGAATTTTTCAACAAAATAATTTTTTTTTGTAGAGTTTAAAAAAAAAAAAAGAAATAAACACATTTCTAATTAAATGTGAAGAAAAAAAAAAAATAATGGAAATTCCCCCATGAACATCAACCAAAAAATTTTCAATTTAAAAAAAAAAAAAAAAAAAAAAAAAAAATTAGTTTATAGTTGATTTGTTATGGCGAATGAACGTTGAAAAGTGTACGTTTTTTCAAGTGAACAATTTTTTATTCTCATATAACAATGTTTTTTTTTTTTTAACATTACATAAGTATACACTTATATACATTTGTGTAGTACCTATATATATAAGTACTATGTATAAATTAATAATTATTATATTGAAACTTTGTTTTTTTATACATACTTATTTTCATCATTTTTTTCATGTAAAACACGTATTGTTATACATACATATACGTAATATGAACGTTTTATTTTCCGTATTTTAAATTTAAAAGTTTTGTTTTTTAATAAAAAAAAAAAAAGACCATTTTTCAGTAAATATGGTGTTTTTTTTTGTAAATAAGTTCCAAAATTATTTTTGTTTTTTTTTTTTTACCCAATTTTTTTTTTTTATAATATAAACATCGAATAACAAAATGTATACATAGTATTTACAAAAAAAAATTATTTCAATCTCTGGTTTCAATCAATTTCAACAGATTTGAGGTGGAAATAAAAAAAAAAGAAAATATACAGTAAATGAAAAACAAGGAATTTTCACACATTCGTTAAAATTTTCATGGAAAATTTTTTTTTTTTTGATTTGTACTCTATAAATTGATTTTAAAGTAGAATTTAATTTGTAATAATTTTATCTTAAAGTAATTGTAATAATTTTTGAAATATCGTAAAAAGGGGGAGGAAGGTTGTAAGGAAAATCAAATTGGGAATTTTGGGACGGGAAGGGGAGCAGCTCCTACCATAGATATCTAAAACTAAATAAAATATTTTTAAAAATTTTGGAAATAAATTAACAGAAGTAATTGGGTAAAAATTAAATCAATTTTCTTCTTATATTTTATTGAAAATTCTTATTTGAATAATTGAATAGAATTTTGTAGAACAAAAATAAATTCATCTTAAGTTTTTAGAGTATTTAATAGGACAATAAATATTTGTGTAAAGTTTTTCATATATTAAATTTAATTATTTTAGACATTGAAAAGAAGAAGAATGAATTTTTAGAAATTTGAAATTAACGATTTTTTGAATAAAAAAATTCATTTTAAATTTATTGTTGACAGTTTTTTGAAAAAATACAAAATTTATTTTGTATATAAGTATTTTTAATTTATTATGCAGTTTAATTTTTTTTTTCGAAATTAATTTACGAAAATAAAAATATAGGGGGAACACGAGGTATAATTTTTCTTGATTTAATATTTTTTCAATATACCAATGAAAATACCGCACATGTATCTGAAATTAATTACTTAATTCTGAGAATTTAAATTTTTTATTTAAATCAATGATTAATTGATAAAGTATTGCATAAATCTAATCTATTTTGGAACATTATAATGTGTGTAATGAATATCATAGAGAAAAGAGAAGTTTTTCTAAGAAGTCTTGATTGAATTTAATTTTATTCAATTTGGTCTAGACATGTCAATTGTACAACAATTAGTCCGTTGGTCTAGACATGTTAATTGTACAACCATTAGTCCGATTACATTAAACGAAAGTGTATAAGTTTTGAGATATAATGGCCCCTATTTATAAAGTACAAGTAGATACTCGATAATGCTAAAATTTGAATTTTATTTACCAAGTTTTTTTGTACTTAATACATTTCAACTAAGTTTTAAGTATTTTATAATATTTACTTATGTGTCTGCAATGTGACTATAAACTGGACTCACTTAATAAGTACTCGATAATGTTTAATTAAAGCAACAAAGTTCGTAAATAAAAATAAGTAATACTATGGAATACTTAAGTATTAGCAATAGAGTGTTAGTTATAAAATAATTTAATTCTAAAATCCCAGTTTATAAATGAGTATGGTATTATGCTAAACACTTTTCCCTTTAATTCAGATATTTTTATATCTGTGAGTTGTAAGTATGAATTAAAAATTGTCTGTTAAAATCGTTTAATTATTTGTTAATAGGCAATAACTAATAGTTTTTATTTTTAATTTATAAAAGTTTTAATCAAATAACGAATGATAATTGAAACAACGGGCCGCCGGCTATAGCAACAACTACTTACCACTAATCAATAAGTTTTTTATACCCGTATGACTATATAGTCCAAGGGTATAATAAATTTGCCATTACGTTTGTGACGCAGGGAAGGAGGGGGGGTAGATATAGACTCAAGTGTATGGATCGGATCAGAATCGAAAAATAAATCGATTTAGCTATGTATGTCCGTCCGTCCGTCATCACGATAACTCAAAAAGTAAAGGAGCTAGGATTATGAAATTTTCACAAATTCGTTTTTATGCAAAAAACGGAATCGAGTTTGAAATTCAGCCATTTTGGTCCACGGGTTCGAGTACCTCCCATACAACTTCTAATTTTATATGAGCATTACTCTATACCTATGGAAGCAGCGTGTCTGAAATTTTGCCAAAAGTAGTTTAGTATAATGGCCAAAGTTACTGCAAAATTTGGTTGGTCTACTGCAGAGGGTTCGAGTAGCTGCCATACAACTCCTTCTTTTATATGAGCATTACTCTACACCTAATAAAGCTGAATGTTTGAAATTTTGCCAAAAGTAATTAACCGGATGATAGAATGTATATGTTACGGTCATACGAGTATCCCAGAGTTGCCACAGTCTACTCTACTACACTCTTCCTCGTTTGATAAGTTTTTGTTTTTTTACCAATGGTTAATATGAATTTTTGATTTGTAAAATCGATTAATTTATCAAAAAAATTTTTTGAAAAAGTGATTAGTTAAGAATTTCATTAAATATAACTCTAATCAAATTTGGTTTTGGATTATAGGTATTCACTTTCCGTGAGATTTGGAATCTGAATTCTTTAATAGAACTGTTAGTACTCGAATTATAATATTCTATCTAACTGTTAGATTCATCGACTCCTACAATTACTTTTTATTTTAAATTGTTTCCTTGAACCTATATGATTAAATTCTAAATTACTTTTAAATGATCAAATTAGAATTTAAATTAATCAACTAATTGTGATTAATTTATATATCTATACAAAATAAAAAAAAACCCTTGTTTTTTAATTTAAGATTTTTATATATGTAATATATATATATACATATATATATTAAAAAAATAAATAAGTAATTTCCTTTCAGTTTAATAATTGTCAATTTATGCAATTAAGTTTAATATTGTTATAAGTATTCCAATATATATATATATATATTTATATTTACTTATCAGATACTTTTTTTTTTGTTTGTTGTTTTTTTACTTGTAAATGTAACAATGAACAAAGAATAACAATAAAGGTCAAGGTTTTTTATATATTCTGATAAGTACAACTGAAAAAATAAAAGAACTATGAAAATAAACAATCTATAAAATGTATCTATATAGATACTATTTTAATTATAATAATTTTTATTAGTTATAATTTCTTTAATATATAATTCAATATTATAACTTATAGATACTTATAAGTTTATATACTATATATGTGATTTGATTAATAAAATGAATAACAATTCAATTACCATTATTGTTTTATTTGGTTTTTTTTTCTTTCTCTCTCTCACACTTTTCCCTTTCCATTAGTTTGTTTTTTTATATTAATAATATTGTAATTGTTAATTCATTTTAATTCACAGAAATAAAAGACAAAACAATACTATAAATTGTAAACAAAATAGAATGTAAAGAGTACAACCCTCTTATAAATAAAATCCGGCTTCTTGAATTTAATTCTACTTATATATAATATATTTCTTAGTTATTTTCAATTTTTATTTGTTGTCTCTTTTTTTTTTTTTTTTCCTTTCTTTTTTTGTTTTCTTACATACGTACTTTTTAATATTCTATAGATGTAACTTAGTTAATATGCAATAAATAACCTCCATTGAAGTCCTCGACCTTTTCTTTATAATCGAAAAAAGAAAAAAAAAAAAAAAAAAAAAAAACAGAGCAGACAAGAAAAATGCAATAAATTTTTATTCATTTCATTCATTCATCATTTTTTTTTAATAAATATATACATATATACTTATTTATTTATATAAGTATCATATAAATCAAAACTTGTAAAAAAAACTTGATTACAATTAAGTATATTTTAAGATTATGATTACTTTAATAATCATATAGTCAAAATTTGTGATTACTGGTTACAATTACTATAATAATCGAACTCAATTGTGTGAATTATTTATATAATTAATAAAATCAAAAACTAATCTATAATTCGAATCATAATATTCTAATTTTTTTTGATTACTTTAAAGTAATCAATATTTTACTTAGATTACTTTTTTTTTTGATTAGTTATTATCACTAATTTATATTTATAAGTAGAAAAGTAATATCAACTCCGTATTTTTATATCAATTACTTTGATATTTCACTCATTTTTGGTTTATTTTAAAGTAATCGAAAATAATCGAAAAATAAACTAGATTACTTTTAGATTACTTTGATGGACGAAGTAATATTATTGTTGACTTTTTGATTTATCGATTTCATGATTAGTAATCAAAAATTGAAGATACGATTACTGATAATAATTTTAGGAAAAAGTATCGATTCTGATTACAAAGTAATCTTAATTTTTCAGTATTATATTGGAAAAGAATCATTATATTTTTTCGAGTCTTTTATTTCATATTTTCTTCTGATTTCTTTTTTTTTTAAATACTTAATTTCTTAATCGAAATCATTTATCTTTTTAGAACAATTGATAATTTATATCTTTTATATATGTATTTATTATATATATTTATTTCATATATATCTATAAATTTAATTATATATCTATATATATATTATTAAAAGTATCTATATTTTATTATTATTGTTTTTTATTAATTTTTTTTATGGTATTTTTTTATACTTTCATTATATGACTAAAACAAAATATTTATTAATTTTAATCCCACAACCATTACTATCACCAGCATTACCACCCGCTTAATAACCAGCCAGGCACTTTAGATTACATTATATATTGTTGTTTTTTTTTTTTTTTTTGGTTTCATGTGCTTCATCATTCCGTGTTTTTTTTTTTTATTTTATTTTAATAATTTTTTATTCATTCATATATTTTTTATATATAAAATATATATATATCAGAATATACAAGAAAATATATATAAACATACATAATATATATACTTAACGTGATTTTTCTTTTCCGTTCTATTCTATCCAACAAAAAAATAAAAAAAAAAAAATAAAACAAACGTTTAGAAAAAAAAAAATATAAAAAATAATATCTTAAAATCGTTTTTCAAAAATATACCTACAAATATATGAAGGAAATTAATATATATATATGTAGGTATATATATATATACAAAATATAGAGGGTACCAGGAAATAAGGAATAATATTATAATGAACTTTTGATTTATATAAAATGTTTCCTTAACTGTATACACAGATATTTTTTCCTGTTTGTTTTCTTTTAAAACTATAAAAATACTTTTTGAACCTAAAAGTATGCAATTATTTCTACATAGTATCAAATACAAAATTTATTATGTGTCAAAAAAAAAGCCTTACTCCAAGTTTAAGTATATTTACAGCAGAAGGATAGTTAAGCAATTTATAAGAAAGTACCCCTAGAAACTACCCGTAGAAATTATTGCAGGGGTAGCCAACCTTTTCTTTTTTTTTTCAAAATAAATTTAAAAATCTTATTAATATGTTTCAGTATCTATCTAATATAACATTGTATTTCATTTGTGTGACTAAATTCATAACCCCCTGATAAATCTAGAAATATTAAAGGTGGTGACACAATGGTTGCTTCTAGCGTAGGTACATAAATTAAATCAATGCATTCTACTTAAACGTCAAAGCGAAGTGAGTATTGGATCATCCATTCAAAAATATTTTCTTGTAATATCTTACTCAATATTCATTCTCCCTTTGATACTAAATTCCTAACCACCTAATCTTCAAAAATTGAATAGGAACTGTAAAAAAAAAAAAAAAAAAATTTAAAATGGTAATTCGTTTTAGGAAAATTTTGTAATATCCGGCCCTGTCTTTCACATCTTTAATATTTATTTATATTTTTTTTTTATTTTGTTAATCTTCTGTTTTTCTCCCATCCTCTTCCTTCTTTTCTTTCTCTTTTCAATCTTGTATATTTACTATATAAATGCTTTAAATTCTTATTATATAAATCAAAAAAAAACAATTTTTTTCCCTCTAGCGGTCAAAAGAAGAAAATCGTTTTCGATTTTTTTTTATTTTTTGTTTACATGTTTGTCTTCCTTTATTTTTTAATGTTCATTCAAAAGAATTTTTGATTTTTTTTTTTTTTACATAAAAGGCATAAAATATAAAAAAAAAAAAAACAAAAAAACAAAACAAAAAAAAATTATAATTGAAAACAAAATCTGAAAATTCTTTTGAATGACTTTATACACGCACTACTAACAATTTAAAAAAAAAAACAAAAACAAATTTATATCTTAAGATTCTCAAAAAAAAAAAAAAAAAATTCAAACGAAAAAGGGAAAAGATTTTTTAATTTCTTGTTTGTTTTTTTTTTCAACAGAAAACGAAAAGAAAATTAAATAAAAAAAAAAGAAAGAGAAAGGAAATGTTATTGAAAAATATTCAAAAAAAAAAAAAAAAAAAAATTAAAAATTTTGTCAAAATAAAAGAAAAAGACCGGGGGAATAAAGGTATAAGTATTATAAATGCATGACAAACAAATGTACGGATGGTATATCAAGCGCTGCTATATATATATAAGCGACATCAATATGATATTTTTGATTTACTTTGTGTAATAAAGTTTTGTGATTTTTTTTTTTTTCAAAAAACCAAAAGTCTTTCCAATTTTTTTAATCAAATATTAAAAATTTATTTAAGTTATGATCTATTTGTACTTACATACTCTATTTCAAGACATTGAGTTTAAATTAAAAAGAATTGACATTTAAATATTTAATTGGAAGCGACGCGATCTGAGCAACAATTGCAGCTTCAAAATTTTTAGTAATCTATTTTAGTGTATACACACTTTATGTATACACACTTCGCGATTTACAATATACTTCGCGATTATTTGGTATAGATGGACAAGCGTTTGAGTGCGGTTACAGCTTCAAAAGTTTCTGTAATCCGTTCCAGTATATGTGCATAGTTAAAAATACAAATACCTGAACTCAATACATGAAATTTGACGAATCAAATTTTGAAAGGCAACGCAGTTTCAAGAGCTTAAGAGATATACTTCAGCTGGCTGTACAGTGTACAATGGACTTCGCGATCATTAGGTATGTAAGCGGTTAGAAGCGGTATAAAACCGATTACACTAGGTATTAGTTATAGGCGCGATTACAGCTTCAAGATTTTCAGTGACACAATTCCCCTGATTGTAATTTGAATATAAACCATGCACTTCGTGATCGTTTGATAAATGAGATAGCCTTAGTAGAAAATTGTTAAATATTGCAGAGGTAAGGGTGATATGAACTGATAATATCACATAATGATCCCAACTCGAATAGATGAGTTGACGAAATTTAGGTGTGTTTCTGAAGTTAAAGAGCTTGAGCTATTTTCTTATACTTACTTATTTTTCTTCTACTACAATTAATTCAACAAGTTTGGGTCAACTTGGTACAATACATTTAACCAAATGATCGGTCTATTATGTAGGTGATATAATTCTCTTACAGTTAAAATATTTTAAAGTATTTAGGTCATAAAAGTTTATTTATTCTAACTAAGAAAACTGTATAACAGTTAATAGGCCAAATGATCGTTAGACTTTGATTCTCCTTCTGTTTTTGTAAAAACTGATCCGAAACTGAAAACTTAAACTGATCTGAAACTGATATCCAGTTCAATGAAGGCATCCATTTTTTTTGTATCTATAAAACACTTGAAACATTTCAATTAAACGGTTGTGGTCTCATTAAGTGAATTGATCATTCAATCATTTTTAGGATATAGTGTTATGTATATATGTATGTACTATGTGTTTATGTATAAAAATTACAATTACATTTTAATTATTTATAAAAAATTATATAAATAATGGAATTATCATGTTTTTATTTTTCCACTCCTTTTGTAGACTAGGAGGTAGTTGCTCCCCTTTCCCCTCCTAACATATAGGTACCTATATTTAAAAATTCTGACCTATTAGAATAAAAAAAAAATGTAAATGGAATTTTTAAATGTCAATCAGGGTAAAAAATTTCCCTGTAATATTAATGTATCTTTATTACATGAAATCGTTTTTATTATATAAAACATTCTTAGATTATTTAATGTAATAATTATGTATGTGTATGCGTGTGTATGTACGTTTATAAAAACGAAAACATGATAAATAATACGTGCTGTTGTAAAAAAAAAAAAAACAAAAAACTTTTTTAAATTTTAATTCGCTTGTAGATTATTTTTTTTTTTCACAGTATTGAAAAATAATGTAAAATTCAAGATAACAGGCATTAAAATTACATTTTTCCTATATATTTTAATTTTTTATACATATATATATAGATTTAAATTTTATTATTTAAATGTAATTTGATGTTTTCCAGCCAAACTTGGAGGAAGTCAAAAAAAAATGACAAGAAAATGTTTTAATGTAAAAAAAGAGAACCTTTTTTTTTATGACTTGTTTAAATCTATAAATACATAAAAAATTAAAAACAAAAAACAAAAAATCGAAATAAAGCAACAAAATACTCAAAATATACAATGAAATTAGATCGTAAAAAAAATAAAAATACAAAATGATGGAAAAATATATAAACATACAAATAATATTAAAAAAAAAAAAACATGAAAAGTTTGTTTATAAAAGTTTTCCTTAACCAAAACACTAAACATTACCCAAAAAAATTACTAGGCCAGGGTATTGTTTTTGATATAATATTAAGGATGTTTCATTTATTTGACAACACTTTTTTACGACTAAAAGTAGGAATAATCAAATTTTTTCAACAAAAATAATTAAAACTGTCAGTCAGCTTTCACTTGTCATTTAATTCTGTCATTTAATTTTCACTTCGTTTCGTCTTTCCTTAATGATTTGTTCTGAGATCATGTTCTAAACATTATTTTTCTTATACAATTTTTTAATAATTATATTTAATTATATACTTTGAATTACTTTTAATTCATTTTACACATTATTTTAATTTTCAATTAAATACTTGCATATTTTTCGGGGTTTTTTGTATATTTACTTAATAATTTTAGGTTTAATGCTATATAACTAATAGATTTTCAATAAAACCTACATAAATAATATAATTCTTATGTTATACAATAATTTTTTTTTGAAATAAAAATTCATTGACTCATTTCCTGGGGCCTCGGTGGTGCAGTGGGTAAGCATTTGGCTTATTAACCGAGGGGGGTCCGGGTTCGATTCCCGGTCAGGTCATACAATATTTAATTTAAAAAAAAATTATTGAAAAATAATTTTTCTTTACGAATCCCCATGGTGACCAAATATAATATAAATATACAAATATATAATATAAACAAAATAAATAATATAGTAGTTATAAATAAATAGAAAGTATTTAATGAGGGGTGCACAACGGGCCGCAAGGCCTAGGTGTAAGGGAGACTTGCTTTCCCCCCCGTCTAAACAACAATAACAACTCATTTCCTATTTTAAATAATAAAATGACGCCTTAAAGTATGCAAACTGTCATTTATTTCTATTATTAAAACAACAAGAGTTTTTAATTTTATACAACATTTTTATAGTAATTTTACTACAATTTTCAGTATTTTTATTCCAATTAATAAAAAAGGTGAAAATTATTTATGTATATACACTTACCCATAACAATTGACAGCTATATGACAGATGGCAGATAAACAAAATGAAAATTTTACAAAAAACAAAATCAAAAATAAAAATAACACAAAACAAATTTGTAACATTCTATTGTTGTATTTTTTAATCCCGTATTACATGAATAAATTATTTCTTAAAAAAAATCCTAACTAATACATACACATTCTTATGGAGTTTTTAAAAAGTTTTTTTTTATTTTTGACTAAGGATTTGTTGAACTTTTTGGAAAAACTTTTTGGGAACTTTTTTTTTGAAATTAAAGAATATATTTTGTATATTTAATGAAAATGAAAAAAACTTTTTTTGACAGTTATATTGGAAATTTTTTTGAAGTTTTTTTTTTTTTGTTTTATTTTGTGTCTTAATTTTTGACATTTCTTTTTTTATTAAGTTTGTAAAAAAGGTTTTGAAATTATAAATATAAAATTACCTTATCACATTTTTTTAAATCTTCTAAAAATTTATAAACAAAGCAAAAGCCCTTTTTGTATTTTCAAGTGTATACAAAGCCCTTGCAAATTGACAGGTCGTTTTTTTTTCTGATGGGGGGCCAAAAATCATATTTTATAAGTAATATTATTTGTTTTCTTTATATCATATATTTTATATTTTATTGTATATTTCGTCACCATGGAGATTTGTAAAGAAAAATTATTTTATGAATTATAACGTTTTTTTATTAAAAAAAATCATTAACCCCTAAAATAAAACGTTTTTTTTTTTGAGTTATTTGCTACTACTATAATAGAATTTGTATGCTACACTTAATCTACATACATAGTAATTTTAATATAAAAGATTGAGTGAAACTGAAAACAAGTTTAGATTATTTAAGTCTTAGATTAATTTAAATTCTAATTGTAAATTACTCCACCTGCTGCTATTCACCCCTTAAACTTCTTGCAAGTTTTAGTTAAACTCGATTGTATTAAGAACTTTCGACAAGGTAATATGAACTTTAAGTCTTCATTACACAAATGCAGAGGCATTTCATGAAAAAAAAATCCCCAACAAATCATCATCCTAACCAAAATTCGCCAACGGAGCAGCGGATATTTGATTTAAATTGAATGAACTTTTTAATCAGAAAGTAATTAGTGAAAAATTTTTCTGTCTGGTTGATGGAACTAGTTTAAAAAAGTCCCTATTATTAGAATTCATAATTTATACTGCAATTAATTTTAATTCAAAAAAGTTCTAGATGTATCCAAACTCTCTGATCTATTCTTTATATAAAATTTCTAAATTATAAAATTCTTCATCATTCTAAAATTCTTGTAAAATTTTTTTTTATAATAGTTCTATAACATTCTAACATATTTTAATCAAAATCGTTTCATATATACATACATACTTTTAAATCGTGGGTTTTTTTTTCTTTTTCTTCAATTCTTTTTGTTTTATTATTGTTGTTGTTGTTTATGTTGTTGCTGCTTATGTTGTGTTGTTGTTATTGTTGTTGTAAAATGTAAAGTTCGTTGAATTCTAGAATGGAAATTGTTTTTTTTTTTACATAAAACTTGTTCGTGTTTATTCTACCATGTATTCTTTTTTTTCAATATAAAATCAAATGTCAGAACAAAAGAAAGAGATAGAAATATTAAATAAAAAAAAAAGATGGAGAATATTTTACTATATAAGTCTTTTTAAAAAAAAAAAATACCATTTTTACTTTAAAACTATAAAAATACAGCAACATAAAATCCGATATATGTAAGTATGTAACTATGATGACAGTTCAGCTGATTTGTATATATATATATATTGTACTATATTTATCTATGGATTATTCTAGATAGTTCCTATATACATATATAAAATATACCTATTAGTTTTCATTTAATTAGAAAATTCTATCAAAATTTATTAAAAGTTTTTTTATTACCAGCAGAATATTAACAACATAATCCGTAGACAAATACAATCACATTCAAAAACGTACATTTAGGTATATAATTAAACGTACATTTATATATATATACATATAAAGATATATATGTATATATAAAGTAAGGGTTATTCTCTTATTAAATTCCTTTTTTTATTATTGTATATAAAATAAAAAATAAAAAAAATTGTCTATTAGATACGACGACGATGACGACAACGACCATGACGACGACTACGACGACTACGACGACAACGACGACGACGCTTTATTATGTTTAATATATTGTGTATATTGTAGATACAATTTTTCCGTGAGCAATATTTGTATTTAAAAATGATATTAAAGTTTTATTGGATGGGTTATAAAATTTTTTATTTGACGTTTATAATAACTGGGAAATTACATATATGTACATATATTTATATATATATATATGTATATATATATATATATATATATATATATTTATATATATTGAAAATGTGTATATTATTTTTATTAGATTGGTAGTTTTATTGATGTATTGAGGGTTATAAAATACTTCTATTAATAAATTTTAATAAATATTTGGTAATTATTGTAGTTCGGAATTAAGAGGTACTGAAGATTAAATTATTTATATATATATATATATATATATAAGCAACATTGACATTGAAATTTTATAGTTATTTTAAAAATTTAATTTTCAAAAAAGGGGGGACCCCGATGGTATAGTGGGTAAGCATTTAGATTTTTTAATTGCAAAATTATTCTTCTTCACAAATCTCCATGGTGACCAAATACATAATAATTCTTATTATAAAATTAATATTACGTAATGTTGGTCCGTCTCTTAAAGGAAATAATAAATAAATAAAATATTCAAAAATTTAATCTTGTACGTAATACATTCCTATGATGAAAAAGTCCGGGTGTAGAGGAAGGGGGTGAATAAATGCCTCAAGATTATTTTATATAACATTAAACTCATATTTATATTAAACAACTAATAAAATTAATTCAACTACACAAATTTTAGATTTCTTTCCCTTGATTTAAAATTTCAACAAGAGTTTAAATTACCCCCCAAGTTTTTTTTGGCATGGGTCGCCAGTTCTAGATATTAAGGTTAGTAATTACTCCTTCATTAAAAACAACAACAACAACAAATTAAATTTAAATCCCATAACACTTAATTAGTAAATAAACTTCTTAGTTATTAAACTCATGCGCTAATTTTATGCGCATTTATAAGATACTTAACATTTTTTTTTTACAGAACATTACAGTATTGGACAAAAATTTTATAAAAATTTAAATGTCATAGAACTGAAGTAGTTCATGCGAATTTCTGAATTTTTAAACACATGTTTCAGATTCATGCATTGGATTGTCTTGTAAAAAACTCAAGAATTTAATGTAAATAAAAAAACATATATACTGTATACAGTATTGGACAAAAAATTTTTTTTTTAATAAATTTTAAAATGTAAGGAAATATTTCAGGTTTTTTTGGGAAATTTCTGAGGTGCTAATAGTATATGAAACAAAAATAAAGTATGGGAGGGTATTGAAAATTGAAATAGCACTTAAAAATCTAAAAATAAAATTGTTTCTAAAATTTTGTTCGATATTGTACATTATGTTACTATATGAAAAAATACCTATAAATTTATCTATAGATTTTAAGTATTTTAATATTAATATTCTATAGAATCGGATATAAAAGTATTTAGAAAATAAATAAGTATATATATATATATACATATGTATAATAAGATAGAAGTGGAATCGGAATAAAGAATTCTTAAATTAATATGGGGGAGATTTTTATTATTCCCAGGTTTTTCTGGAAGAAAATATTTGAAAAAAAAAAAAAAAATACAGTTCTGGAAACTCTCAATTTTATTTTATATGTATTTGAAGAATTTTTGAATATTTTTTTTTATAAGAATATTTTAATAACATTTTGGTATATTTAAATATATATATACGAGTATGTATATATAAATAGGACTATATTATGATATCTTTGATGATTATTGAATAAAAAAAAAATGGTCGTATTCTTTCTTTTTAGTTGAGGGATTTTTATTCTTTATTCTTTCAATTTATGTCTGAAGTTTTTTATTTTTTATTTGTTTTTTTGAATCAAGTTCTTCACTCTATTAAAAAAAAAAAAACTTTTTTTAACGAATGAATAATTTTTTATAATAAAAAAAAAAAAAATTTTTTTTTTCAAACGCTTGAATAATTTTTTGCCTTTTGCAAAGTGTATTTTTTTTAATAATTCGTTGTTTGTTTTGAATTGGAAGATGGATGGTGCTGGACAGAAGAAGATCATAAAATTTGCAAAAAAACAAAGGGGTCTTCCTAAAAGAGCTTCATTTAGCTTCTATAGATACAAAATACAAAAATTTAAATTTTTTAAGCATAAATACTCGTATACTTAGTAAGTTAATAAAAGTATACTAAAATAAAACTTGTAAAAAGGGGGGAAGGGTTTTTTAAAAACTTACGAAGTTAAAATAATAAAAGGGTTTTTTATTTAAAAAATTTTATATACCTAATTTAAAGCTAAACATAATTCTTATATACAGTTTTTCCATAATAGTAATATAGGATAATAATAAAGAACGAGTCCTTTTTACCACATCTTCTGTTAATACTTATATAAAAGTAACTAAGTATGTAACTTTAAATAAGTTCTTTAATACTTTCTAATCGGAATGAAATTTTAAATTAAATAATTAATAATATTTAATTAATAAATTTAATTAGTTTAAAATCTATTTTAATTCTTGTATACGTGTATATATACATATTTAATTATAATGTATATCTATAGTGTATTAACCTTTGGATATCAATTTAAATACATAAATTTCAATACGTATTTCAATTTGTATTAATTATAAGTATTTAGTAGTACTTGCCATTATGAATAGCGCAGTAAGGACTTCGTGCTTTTAATCAAAAGTTTTTTGACCATATTCCTCGGTACTCGTTATAGGTTGTACTCATTTGACATAATATAGTATTGAGTAATATTAACTATTAGCGTAGTAATTAATGACTCTGTTCTTTTAGACAAAATATTTTTGATGAAATTCCTCGGTACTCGTTATAAGTTGTACTCATTAGACATAATATAGTATTGATTGAGTAATATTAACTATTAGCGCAGTAATTAAGAACTCTGTTCTTTTAATCAAAATATTTTTCATCAAATTCCTCGGTACTCGTTATACGTCGTACTCATTAGTAACTACATATAGTAATTGTTTATTTAATAATAGCACATATATGTATACTCTAGATTCTAAAAACTGATTCCTTTGTTCATAATTTTATATATTACCAAACTAATTGTATTAGATTGTTTGAAAGGGAGAGTGCTTGGTACATAGATGGTATTAGATGCATTTGATTGTTTGAAAAGAGGAGTACTTAGTACATATCAATCGCAATATAAAATAATTAATATGGTTTTTTTTATATAATAATTACATATAAATTTAGTACTTAAGTACATATGTGATTCCTTTGATACTATGAACCTGGAAGATTAGTATGGAGAGAATTATTATTAATTAATTAATTTGATGCAATGCGAACAAATACATAATGAATGTAATTTTTAGGTATTAAAACTTTAAAAATTCCTTTAAGTACTTAATTATTAAAGTTTATTTTAAAATAAAATTATAAGTACAACAAAGAGTATAAACTGCAATTACTTGATTCCTTTAATAGAAATTATATTTTTATATAATAAATATTTAATACTTTTAATAAGTATTTGAAAAGTTTTTATATATATACTTGTATTATTTGTATATAAGTAAGTAAAAATATAATAAGTATGCAAATATATTAATTATAATACTTTTCAGTAGAATTTGATATATATATATATATATAGAATATATATATACATATAATTCAAATGAAATTCAATAAAGTACGTGACTTTTATTTTATAATAAAATGTTCTCCAATCAGAATTTTATTTTTTTTTTGTGAAATTGAAAGTGTATTAATTGCATTTATTTTTGCATATTTTCTTTGTATAAAAAAAAAATAAAAACAAATTTAACCCAGAAATTCAAAATTCAATTTTAATTTAATATTTAAATTAAATATATATATTTAAAATTTTTTTTTTTGATTTTCTTTTATACTTTAATAAGCGCTTACTTTGATTTTTCAAGTGATCGTACTAAATAAAACAATTTTCGTTTTTTTAAATTAATAAAATTAAGTTATACAAGAGCAAAAAAACAAACAGGATTTGCAAGGATATTTTATCCTTTCAATAAAAAAAAACCAAATCCTTTCCAATAAGGATAAACAAAAAAAACTTTCCTTTATAATAAAAGCACATTTATACATATATTAAATGTATTTAGTATATACTTTTTGTTTTATTCAATTTTAATTTTAAATCCTTATTTAATTAATTTGTTTATAAACTGTATATATAACATATATATATATACAGTTTATATATTAATATTCATATATTTTCATGTATATATACATTATATATTTACAAGAGATGATAGTATTTAATGCAATATATTATATGCATTTGATATTAAGTATTATATACATTAATGATTCACGATTCTGAAAAAGTATGTATATAGGTTGAATTTGTGGACCTACAGGGATGAAGTGGAAGTGGGGTTCTTTTACCCTTGGTTTTTAATTCAGTAGAATTTAATTATATCACAAAAGTTATACGCGCAATTATAATTACGAATTTATAATAGTATATAATAATTATATAATACGTATATATAGACCCAATAAGATCCAAGATAAGAGATAATATAATTTGTATAAATAGATCAAATAATTTAATATTGTCCAATTTTTCTAATTTCTGAACCCTATTGTACACCCACCTATATTATGACTATAGTCAAATAATAAACTCATAATTGTGAAGTGATAAGTAAGATGATAATCAAAATTTCCTTGAGTCTAATATAATTTTGATGCAATAAAAACTAATTGAAAATATTATTTGATTAGTGATAAGTAATTGGACGTAATTAAAGCCCTGATATTTTATTTGCTTGTTTAATTAATTTTTAATTAATATAACATATAATTTTAATGTAATTTTAAATTATTACATAAATAAATTTATTCAATTTATATTAAAATATATTATATAATTAACACGCATTATATATATATATATAATAAATTAATTGATACTACAATTAATTTTATATTTATATTCATTAATGATAATTTTATGAATAATACTTATTAAAAACTCTTTATACTCCTTTATATTAAATGTATGAGTTAATTGTAATTTGATTTAATTGTTTTTTTTTTTTTTTTTAATTTCCGATGATTTTCCGATTTATTTATCAAATTTTCTTTTATACTTTTTATTTTATTTTAATGAAGAAAATTCTATAATTATAATATGTATATAAGTGTATACTTAAAATATTAAATTATAATTTAATTATAAATATTAATTATTAAAATAAATATATTAATTTGTTATTAAAAAGCAATTAAAAAAAAAAAATATTTTACTAAATAAGTAAAAAAAAAGGATATTAATTATGTGTGTGTGTGTGTACTAATATATTATTATTTAAATTATTAATACTTATTTATTAATGATTTATTATTAAAATGTTAATTATGCAATAATTATGATAAAATTTATATTTTTATTAATATAATTATGATAAAATTTATTAAATTTATATATATATATATATTTAATTTTTAAATTTTAATTATAATTTCCATTAAACAATCTTAATAAGTAAAATAAAACTAATATTAATCACTGCTGGTATACATAATATACGTATTATGAAAGTGAAGCAAATGTATATTAAACTAAAACTAGTATAATTTAGCATCCTACACTTAAAAATGGTAATGGAAATTTTTATATTAAAACAGTATTTGTTCATCTGAAAGATTAAATACTAATTAATATAATAATTTATACTAAAATATTACTTAAGATATTTATCAATACCAAATTTAGTAATAAAGATCCTTGATAAGTGATAATGTGTTCTTGATAAGTGATATTGTAAAAAGCTACAACTACAATCAATTAATAAACCTCTTAAATGTTATTTACAGACAAATTTTTTATATTTAAATAACTTGTACCTCAACACATTTTTTAATAATTAAATTATGACACTTCTACACAGTTTGTAAATGGTATTAGCATAAGTTTTAAACAAAAAAAAAAAACCCATTTACAAAAAACTTATTTTAATCTTAATGAATCTTTAAATGAATTAAAAACAAAAAAAAAAATAATTGCTACTATTCATCATTTTCATCATCTTCATCTATACAACTAACTACAAGATAAGTAAATCCAATTGATTTAAATGCCTCTTATATACTTATATTTTCTTATAATTTCAATATAATATGTGCTAGTAAATGTATAATGTGTCACTTATAAAAGATGTCACTATATTATACACTTTTTTAAAAAAAACAGAATTGATGGTATTAAGTTACAATTATTACCATATTACTTATATATATATATATTTTTTTTTGATAATTTCATGTATAAGTATCATATACAAATTTTTGTCTTATCCATAATGCTAATAGCATCAAAAAGTGGTCATTTTAACATTTTCAAGAAAACTCAACAATATATCGCGCTAAAAAAGTAGGTATCTTATAGTAACACACAACCATAATATCTTTTATCTTGTACATTAAAAAAAAAAAAAATTACAAATAATCTTTGCTAATAGAAGGGTATCAAATTTTGATTTAAGACAACACAAGCCAAGGTTATTATTACATTATGCTAGTTTATTTATTTTTGCAATTACCCATTTTTTTTAGTTTCAAATATTCATTTTTTTGCCAATAGAAAATAAAAAAATGAAAAATCATTCAAGTTGCAATTCAACATTTCAACAATTAAAAAAAAAAAAAAATGATTGTACAACACCCAACAGTAAAACATTAGCAACAGTAGTAAAAAAATTAAATCAAAATCTAATTAAGAAAAAACAAAACGGCAAGAAATCTAGTTCAAAATTTTTATTGCATATTCATATATAAATAGTATACAAAAACAACAACTACTTATAATAAGTGACAGTAGCGCCACTGTCAATTTCATAAAAACACAAAAACAACAACAATTCGTACTAATTTTCCTATTTTAATTTATATACCTATGTTTTTTTACACGGTCTCGGATATTAAATTTGCACTTGAAATAATTACAGTTGCTTTTTTTTTTTTTTTGTATATATACGCAATTATATTTATACTTATTTTTTATACTAAATCATGTTAGAAAGAGACAAAAAATTTAAACTTCTTTTGAATGTCTTTACAGTTAGCGCCTTATTGTCTTATTCTTATTATTTTATACATAAAATTGTATTATTTATACTTATTATTAGTACATTATTCATATTACTTTTTGGAGATTATATTTTTTTTTTTTTACTAATTTATTGCTATCTTTGTCTAACACAGTTCTGTGGTTCTCTTTTCTGTTATTATTGTAGTCTTATTTTGTTGCACAAAACGTAATTCAAAGTTTTTCGTAATTTCCTTTCAATATAAAATGCTTCTGTTGTAAGTCGGCAACAACTATTAGCGTAATAGAAATGAAAGACACGATCAAAAGATGTAGTTAGTATACGTACATTTGCATTAGTATGTATATTAAATGCTAGTAGCGTCAATTATTTGATACAGTAAATGTTAGCAGTAATTGAAAAACAGTTTAGCAACTATATGTATATGACTGTCAATATTTTTTTTTTTTTTTTTTTTTTTGTGTGCTAAAAGGTCTTGAATTGCGATAATGTGTTTTGGTATATATATATATATATATATGTATATTTAAATAGCGCCCAAGCGTATTAAAATGTTGCTATTACTTTTCGTTTTATTTTGTGTTTTTTGTTTTTTTCTTTCTAATTCTTTTGAATTTTTTCAAAAAAAATTTTCTTCAGTTGGTTGGTTTGTTAACATTTTGCAGCAATTTGATGTAATTGGCAATCTTTTTTTTTATTATTTTTTGATTTGTAAAAGAGTGGTATAGAAATAAGTAAATGTTAAATTTTAAAAAAAGTTAAATGGAATCAATAGACCACGAATTGATTATTATCATTGGATTATTATAATTATTTTTTATTTTATGAATTTGTTTCGGTCTCTTTCACACTTTGGGGACTAAATGGTAATTTTTTTTTTTAAGTACTCAAAAAAATTTTATCAATTTTTTGCATTTTCCACCCACAGTCAATTTCAATTTCAATCTGTAAGATCAAAAGTATGGAGGAATATAGAAATGATGTATAAGTAATGCTAATCTTTATTGTATTTTACTTATGATAGATATGGATGTATATAGTGAAAGTCATAAGTTAATATTTTTTTTTTTTTTTAATTTTTTTGCAATAAGTAATCAATAATACTTATTGAATTAATAAATTTAAATTAATATAATTGTTTGTTTCTCATTATTTGCGAATGCTGGTGTTTAAATATTGGAAACAATTTTATTTAAAATAATGATAGATAAAAAAAAATATTGTTAGATATGTATATATATATATATATATATTAAAAGATATGATGTAATAATTCCAGATGAAGTTTGTTTTTTTAAGTAAAAATTTCCACTGTTTGAATAAATTTTCATTATATTTTATATTATATACATTTTTTTTGCAATATAGGGATTCGATGTTTCAAGGGAATAAGTACGGATTTGAGTTTATTTTATAAATGTTCTTTTATTGGTTGTATTGCTCTTAATGGGGGTATATAAGGCTAATACACCCCACCAAGTTTTTTTTTGAAATTTTTGTCTTTGAAATCTTTAAATTCATTTTTAACGAACTTAAAAAAGAGTTAGTGCAATTCTAGCTTTAATTCGTGATCACTACTAAAATTTCATAATTTCTATGTAAAACAAAGTTTTTTTTTTTAAATTTATGCACACGATTGACTAAATCTAAATATTTTGTCTGTTTTTTTTTTTTAAATTTTTTCTCAGTGTATTCGGATTCATCTTCATTTTATTGTTGGATTCGGTAATGTCAGACCTCCCTTGACTAAAACATTTATTTCCATGTATTCTAAAAGGATCTGCGCGCAAATGGATGTTTTAAGGATGATAGGCTATCTTCGATCACCAATGAAAATTAATTAAATATCGAAGGTGCATTTAGAACTATACTAAGCATTAAGTATACCAAATACCATTGATAAGATTTTATCTCAAGGGGATCTTAAATTTATTATTTTTATCCATTCATTAGGTTGTTGTTTAGTTTCAGACACGATCTCATCCAATGAACAATCTTTTTGATGAACACGTTCATAAGTAAACAATTTTCAGTTGCTAAAATCCGGTGATAAGTTAGACCTTGAACATGCAGACATCGAGTGAAGGATTGATTTTTTTTTTAAAAGAAATGATCATATAATATTGCCCTCACTTGTCGCTCTTCTATCTCCGCTTCTTTATATGAAAACTAATATATGTATTTGAAATTTTTTTCAGAAATAAAATATTTTACTGCAGCTGCTATATGTATGACTGCGTATTTCTCATAAATATTAAAAAAATTAAAATACTTACTTTTACTTTTCAAACACAATAATTTATCAAGACTTTTCCCTTTATTTTCCTTTATTTTTCTTCTATACTAATTATCAAAATTTTGTTCTAAATTTTTAAGAAAAAATTCCATTTTTTTTGTCTTATCAAATTCGTCCCACTTTCTTTATCTTTCACATTCATGTATATTTTTGAAATTATTTCGCTATTTTCTCATCTGAAATGAAGTGAAAATGAGTTCAAAATCAAAAAACTAAAAAACAATAAAAAACCGTTCTTAATAAAAAAGCGTTTTTTTTTATAACTTTCCACCATTCCCCCAAATTTTTATAATTAAATCTTGTGTTGTTTTTGTTTTTTAAATTTCAGTTTCAGAATCTATAGATACTTTTGCTTTTTAAATATACGTATACATTATATCTGTTTCTTTTTTCATTCACAGTTTTTTCAGCACACATTATATATACCTATGTCCTATACATACATATATATATATACATACAATAATAAATTGATAATGAATGACGAAAATTGTTAATTTCATTAAAAAGCGAAATTAAGTACAATGCAAAAAAAAACAAAAAAGTAAACAAATGGCTACCCTTGGCCTACAAAAATCAAGAGAAAATATTCATCATCAGATTGAAGAATATATATATATATTTTTATTTTAAAAAACATTTTTTAAGGCAATTCAGAAAAAAAAAAAACAATACACGATAATTTAAAAAAAAAAAAAAAAAAAACGCGAAAAAAAGCGTTTATTTTTTAAAAATAAATAAATAAATTTTTTAAAGTGCGGAAAAATAAACAAAACTTCAAAAAAAAGAAAAAACAATCAAAAAAAAAAAAACAACGCTTAGACCTAGAGTTTGAGGACAGCTTTATGCAAAACATTCAACAAAATTTTTTAATTTTCCAAGCTTGACTCCGAAATATTTTAATATACTCGTATACTCGTATACAAATCTTGTGACCAACTGATTTTTTGGAATTAAAAAAAACACAAAAGAAAAAACCGCAAGTAATTATTGTGTGCACATAAAAATTTATGTGTGTGCGAAAACATTTCACATTAATCTTTTAAAGCGCTGAGGCTGTGCGCTTTGGCTTCTTCTATTGTTGAAATTTCAAAAAAAAAAAATACTTGTATATTTTAAAGTTCTCATATAAAATTAAATTTACTGAAATTGCAATTTTAATTTCACACAATTATATATACATATATATATAAAATGTATATATATATTTATACATCCATACATAATATCAATTCACTAAAATAAAAATAAAGATGCGCTTTTTTATAATATTGCTTAAAATATATATGTATATTTCTATCTATCAGATCTTTTGTTTTTTTTTTTTTTTGGATAAGTTTATTGCTATTTATGATAAGTTTTTTTTGTATTGTATTTGATTAATAAAATTCTTTTTTAAATTCTGTGTGTTTTTTTATTTTAAAGTTGCACGAACTTGTGTATATTATTAAGTTATTGGTGTCAAGAAAGCGTTTTTTTTTAAATTTAGTGTTAATGGCCGATCGTTTATTTATAATTATGAGCGGTTATTTATATTAATTATATATTTGGTTGAATATATATATGTATATAGGTATAAAATGCAAGATGATGATGTGATGTGATGTGATCTTTCAAAAAAAAAAAAAAAAAATAAATTAAATAATTCTGTTTTTAAAATGTGGTTAAAAATATTAAATAATAAAACTATAATTGAAATATTGTTTAATACAATATTAGTATAGGTATACATATATATATACTTATTTAATTAATAAGTATATACGTATGATATTGATAAGTATATTATATTATATAGAATTTAGAATCATTGACTCTTTTATTGTTTATTTTTTTTTTAAGTACTTATACAGTAATATACTAAAAAAGTATTATTACTTTTTTTTTTAATTAAAATAAATTAAGTGAAGGTGAGATATTATATATATATATATATATAAATAGTATTTAGATAATTAATAATTAATTTTTTTTTTTTAATTTTTTGTTTGCATTAAAAAAATGATAATTATTGTATATAAATGATAAGTATGTTAAATTATTGTATAAATTAAATATATATATATATAAGTGAATGTGATAAGTATGCGAAGAATTATTTGTTTTAATAAATAAATTAAAAAATTATATTATAGAAAATAATTAATGTTGACAGTGAATAGGTATACTATTAATTAAAATTCTTATGGATTACTAAAATTCTTATATGTTAGACTTTCTGATTTTTTTTTAATTATATGTCCGAAAATTTTTTTAAAATTATTAATAAGTACTTTTGTTTTTTCATAATTACAAGTAATCAGTTTATTCGAATATATATACCAGTACCTATATACTTAAGTAAATATACTTTTAGTATTAATTATCGTTTGGTTTTAAGTTTTTGTTTAATTTATAAAGTACGCATTGAAATAATAGGACATATGATTATAATTATAATAAAATATGTATATCAGCTTGTATTATTATGAGGAGGTTTTTTATATGGTTAGTACACCTCGTGTGCCTAAGATTATCCCAATCATAATATTTTTCCAATTTTTGTTAAAAATTTTTTCTCAGTATATTCAGATTTATAATTTATAATTACAATAAAATATATCAGCTTATATTATTGTTCTTAATGAGGTTATAGCAGGAGGTTTTTAAGGTTAATACATCTCGTATATCCATTGATTGTCCCAATCTTAATATTTTTCCAATTTTTTTAAAGATTTTTTCTCAGTGTATTCAGAACCATAATTTATAATTACAATATGTATCAGCTTGTATTATTGTTCTTAATGAGGTTATAGCAGGAGGTTTTTAAGGTTAATACATCTCGTATATCCATTGATTGTCCAATCTTAATATTTTTCTCAGTGTATTCAGATCTATAATTATAAATATTAAAAAAAATGGTAAAGTTTAATATAAGTATACTATGTAACAGTCTTTCTAAAATTTGTAAGTCTTTCTTTTGAATAATTTACTATTTTTATCTTAAATATTTATAATCAATATTACTTATAATATAAATAGTTTAAATATAATTACTTATAATATAAATATAATTTATTAATTAATAAATAATCATATTAAACTATATTTTAAAGTTTTAATTAATTATAAAAAATCTTATTCATTAATAATTGGATATTAAATTATGAAATCCTTTAAAAATCTATATATATATATATATATATATATTTACAAGGTGTCAATTTATTTTATATATTTTTAATGAACATATAATTATATATATATTTATTGATTAATAAAAAACTGAATCCTGTTTTTTTTTTTACCCCCATAAATTAACTCTTTAGTGAACAATCTAATTTATTTTTATTTCAAATTTAATCTATATAAGGCAATTTTGAAATGGTTTACAAAACGATTAATTGAAAACTTCTGTAAAAACTCAATTTTTGGCGCCTTTTTACTTTTTTTTGTTTTTTTTTTTTTTGTAACTCCTAATTTAAAAATGGAAATTTTTTTCATATAGTATAAAGTTTTTTTTTTTTTTTTTTTAATTTTCCACCAGATTAAATTTAAATTTTTTCTATAGTAGAAAAAAAAAAAAAAACAAGTTTACATGTTTCACCATTTTAAGGAACACAGTCAAAAAATAAAACGATATTAAATTCAATTTAATAAAAAATTAAAAATATGTTATAATTTACTTAACTTTTAATATATACTTAGATTTTGTTTTATTTTTTTTTATAATTTTATAATTTCGTAATACTATTAAAACTCTCTAGTCTCTAGTGTATCTTGTATATTTACTTAAGTATAAGTATAACTCGTTTATTACAATTTTCAATTTTTTTAACTATTTATTTGTTTTTTTTTTTTTTTTTTTTTTTTTTAATTTTCCTTTCTATTATTTATTTATATATATGTATTATGTATATATATATAAATTATTTTTACAACCTATAAATCTTATTGCATAATGATTTATAATATCATTTCAAAGAAAATCAAAAAAGAAATAAAAATTATAATATTGCGGGTGTAATTTTGAAAAGAAAACCATTTTTAATTTAAATTTTAATATATAAAAGTATATGTAAGTATATTTGGAAAATAAAATTTGAAAGTAATGAATTATAAATCTAGTACAACAATTTTTTCTATAAGAATATACATATATTTTTAATTAAAGAGGTAATTAAAAACATTTGATAGAAGATATAATGAAATAGTACACAAGGTATAGTGTTTAACAGAACGGTAACACTATTTATTCTAATTATATAATTTTTGAATTGACAGTTACGAAATTTTTGATATTTATTAAAATGTAAATACAATAATTTTAATGTATAAATTAAATTTGATTTTTCTTTAATATATATATATAAAAAATAGTACAAGAAACTTGTAGAACACAAACAGAAAGTTAACAGAACGGTAACACTACATAATTTTGTGGAATATTAATTGACAGTTACGATATTGTTGGCATATTTTATTTATTGTTTTTTGTACGAGGGAATGAAACGCTCGAAAGCCACCCATTTGAAACTGTGTGGTGTTTCTTTGTGTAGTGTGCGATTTTAATGCACACCAAAACCGCAACCTTTTAGAGCTACACTTTTTAGAAGGAACCTGTGATACAGTGGTTACAGTTTGGTTACAACGATGGAGATAAGCAAGTATGTATTTTGGGATAATGGGGAATTTTTTTGGGATTTTTGGGTTGTAGGGGAAAATCTAGATAGATATTACGGAGAAAGTTGTAGACATGCTAATTACCAACTTTAGGGAACATATTGGACGCAATATGCTTCCATAGTCTCCAAATGCAGATAACAAACGAATTTCCATAAGCCGTGTTTCAAAACAGGAATAGATTAGGAATTAAATAAATTGAATTTATTTTTCCGTTATATTGATAAGCACACCCACACATATACACTAGCGTTCCCAGTAATCCGTTATTTCATATGTTCTTATATAATTAATAATTTTGTTTGACATTTCGTGGGGTTGCCAGATGTCTTAAAATGAAGGATAATTTCAGAGTAAAAATAAATTTTGAAATTTTATACCTTGGTTAGTAGTACTTATTAAGTATAGTATATAAATAAGTATAATTAATAAAATATAAATTAAAAAATATTTATATATAATATACTCAATTACATAATAATATGTAATTAATATATAATTATATTATATATTGTTTCTTATCTTTGTCACAAATAAATTACACCGTAACACAATGAACAATAATATACTATACATAATATATAAATAATCATACATCATATTTAATAAATGTATGAAATACTTACGTATTGCGAACATAAAAATAGGAAGCATATACATATATACATACAACATATTAATATTTTATTTGAACTCATAACCATAAATTATGCTCTCTTTACTCCTTAAAAATTTAGAGTAAAATTTTTAAAAACAAAGTTGATAACAATATCAACAACAGCAGCAACAACAACAACAACAACAACAACAGCAACAAAAATAATACTAAAAAAATTTAAAATAAATAAATTAAATAAAAAAAATAAATGTTGTAGGAAATTGTAAAAGAAAACTTGATTTATTTTTTATATACATATACATACATACATACATACATAAGCATGTGCATAAAGTGTATTAAAAAACTGAGTCATAACATTATAAATAAAAGGTACAGCTGTTATGTTATATTGTTAAAATTTTTCTAATCTTTTATTATTTTCCTTTTTTTTTTTTATTTTTACTCCAATTGTTTTTTCCTCCAATTAAATTTTTGTATTGACATTTAATGACATATGATTATTAAAGTAACAGTAAATTTTTAACATTTTCTTTTGACAATCAATACTTATTCAATAAAAATTATTTAATTATAAATTATAAATAAATTTTAATTTACAAAATTATAATGAAAATTGCTAGAAAAAAAAAAATAAAATGTTTAGCAACAATTTATTTAATGTTGCAATAAATAAAAAAAAAATTACATTCCTATGTGTCAAAATAGTTTGATGAAAATGTATAAAGATGCAAATTTCGAGATTGTTTTTTTTTTAATTTGTTGTAGTTGAATGAGTGTTGAAAATGTTGATAATAAATAAAATTTATATACGTACATATTTAATGGAAACATTTTTAAATAAAATTTTTATACTATAAATGTCATTCAATTTATTTTTTTAATCATAAATCGAAACTGTGAAGTTCGAAATTCACATAATTTTGTAATTCATTTTGAATTCAATTGATTTTGATTTTGAATTCAAACATTTTTTTTAATCAATGTTTGTATTTAATTCATCAATTTTTTTTTTTCAATTACCTATTCTTTAACATTTTTCCACAATTTATTGCACAAAATAACTAAGCTGTCAATTAAAACATATGACGGGAAAAAAAAGGCGGAATGAAATTTTACAAAATGTAAAAAATTTCCTTTGAATTAGAGATTTAGTACATGAGAGATATTAATAAAAATTATTTCATATTGTAAACTCTCAATTAATAATATATTGATTGAAAATTTTAATTTGTTGATGATTTGTATTAAATTTAAGATTTTTTTTATTAATTTTAAAATAAATGCAATTCATATGCAACATATTCACCACCCAACTAAAAATTTGGACATTATGTGCATGTATCTTACATCAATTTTCAAAAGACAAATTAAGTCAAGACGTTTTCTTTGAAATTATGGGAAATGAAAATTGTTTTATGTTTTTTAGTTCCATATAATTCATATGTTTTTGGGCGTTTTGACATATAAATGGAAGAAGCTTACCTATCTAATGTATTAAATCTCTACAAAAATTATCTATTGATGAAAATTTTTTGGATATTCATTCATCATTGTTTTATTAAATTCAAACTTTTTTGACAAGTCAAATACAAAACGTATAGTTGACTTTGCAAACTCTGAGATACCCGTACACATGATCCAAGATATAGTATTTAAAATTCATTGAACAATTACTAACTAAAGTTTAAATATTATTTTCAAAAATAAATTCGAACTTACAAATATGTTTAAAAATTGATTGTATCAATTTTATGACTTAATCAAACATATAAGCAACCGCTATTACAGGAAAAGCTTACTGCAAAATATTTTTTATAGATTTTTTTCCTACAAGGGTAAAATGTTTTATTAAAATTGTAGTTCTTTATTTGTGTAACAACTTTTATTTAATAATTTTTTTTTGTATTATTTGTATTACAGCTGGGTGGCACAGTGGTTGAGTGCCGACCTTTCATGCGGAAGGACCCGGGTTCGAATTCTAGTGAAAGTGGAAAAACTTTTCTGGTTTTCGACTCAACTCAGCTACCATTCGCCATTGGGTTCAAATTAATGGCATAATCAATAATTAATAATTATAAATCTTTAATAAAAAATACTTAAATATAAACAAATGCAAAATATAAACAAATAATTTATTTACATAATATAACTCGCAGATATAGAATACCATATAAGTAAAATATAAAAAATTACAATATAAACAAAAAATAGAATTGTAAATATTGAAAATCTAAGACGTTTCTACATGTTATAAGGCCTAGTACTATCTCATGTTTAAATTGTATGTGGAATTCAATAAGACCAATTCTAATAACACGAATATAATATGACCCCCTGTTCCAACATGTACCTATGGTATAGACAGGCTTATTAGCCTAACAGTTGAACAGTTAGCGCTTAAAAAAAAAAAAAAAAAAAAAAAAAAAAATACACAAAATTCTAAAAAGTACCCTAGAGAAGTGCCTCCTGGAGTTACCTGATTTTCTTCAAAAGTTTATCAATTCAAGATATTATCATCAAAATCTTATATATGAAATTTGTAAGCATTCCGTTCAGTTAAATCTTCTGTGAATTTTGGGCTATAACTATGAATGTATATATATATATATATACTTTTCCATATATATCAGACCTATTACGCCAGACGTCACAAACGTATTTATAATACCATATACCTACCTAAAATTCCAAAAACAAAGATTTGAAGATTTCTACAATAAAATGAAAATGTTGTATTGATGTTAATGTCAAATTTAATTATACAAGTATATATTAAAAATTGTGCTGTATTATGTTGTAATATTATCTTATTTCTATTACTTTAAATTGTACATATATATATACATACATACATATATTAAAAAGTCACCAAAATAAAATTGGATAAAAAAAAATCATTGACAAGAACATAATAGAAATGATTTTTTTATATATATAATATACAACATGTTCAACAAATCATATGAATATACTATACCTTAATAACTTATAATAATTTTGGTATTGTAAATGTATTTTGTGTTGCCTATGTAGATTTGGAAAAAAAAAAAAAAAAAATTGTATTTTCAATTGCAAGTAAAGATTTTTTTTTTTTTATTATTTAGATGTAATAATATTTCATTACCTCATAACTTGCAATACAAGTTTTTGTTGCTGGTTGTTGCTACTATTTGTTGGATTTAATCCATTTAATTTTTTTTTTATCTTAATGTTGTTGATAGTTTTTTCTATTTTTTTATATTGGAGAATTAAAAAAAAAAAAATCGAAAATAGTATTCACCAACAATTACATCATTTTCAAAGGCAACATTCAACATAAATACATAAAAAAAAAAAAAAAACAAATGTTACCTCATTTTAATACAACTTCTGTTTTTTGTTTTTTAATTTCTAACTAACCAAACATTTAAAAAAAAATATCACAAAATCTAGTGTACTAGTGTTGATTATTATTAGTATTTTATCTAGTAGTTTCAACATTTATAGCTGTTGCCAATGCTGTAGTTTCCTAAAAAACAAAAAAAAAATTAAAACTAGATTTAACAAACCAGAAATTCATACAACATTTTCAATATACATATTATGTATATAGTAGGTACCTATAGTTAGATGTACATATATATTGCTTATATTGTTTAATATATTTTCATTTTGCATTGAAGTTAAGTCGGAAATAAAAATTGTATCAGCTGCTGCTTTTGCTGCTGCTGCTGTTGTTACTTTTGTTTATTATTATTATTATTTGCTTGTTATGTATAATGTGTTTCTGTTGTTGTTGTTACACGATATATACATATATATATATATATTTACAATATTTAATTTCTAGAAATAAACTTCAATATTTACTCTTTTGATTCACTGTACATATATGTATATATATACTATATATATTACTACATATATATATATACTATATATATATATTTAAATGTTGCAAATTAGTTCATTTTCTACATTTTATTTGGTTGGTTTATACTGATGATAATGGTGATGATGATGGTGATGATGATGATGACTATAATAATAATGTATGTTGGCTTTGGTTGAATGATTTTTAAGGTTTTATGTTGTGTAATTAATAGCATGGAAACAGGCAACATTCATAAATTATTTCAAATTTTTCACATTAAAATTAAAAAAAAAACAAACACAACATTAAAATATGTATACCTACTTTTTTTTTTTTTTTTTAATTTGGAACAAGAATAATATTATGAAGTGCAACAATAACAACATTAGCAACAAACAACAACAAACTTAATACTAAGAATAACCAGTATAAATAATTAAAAAAAAAAAAAAGAAAAACAGTAATTAAACTAAAACAGCTGAAAAAAAAAAACAATTTTTTTTTAATTATAACCCTATAGTATAAAAAATTAACTAATAATTTAAATATAACGGCTGCGGCGCGGTGCGGCGCGGCTTTATTTAAATATGTAATTTTTTTTTATAACTAATAATTATGACTGCATTTTAAATGAACGAACTTTTGTTGCAGTTGTTGAATTAAGTTAAATACAATATGTTAATATTATATAAGTATTTATATAATAGTATAAATATATTAATAAGTATGTAAGCAATTCTGTAACTTAACTCAACTTGATTTGTATCAGCAGCTGCGAAACAGACTTACACTTATTATCGAATATAAATCGATTCATTTGTTTTTTGTTTTGCTTTTAAATTTTTCTTCTAAAAAATTTTCATCATTGCTGTTGTTGTTGTTGTTTTTTTTTTTTTTTTAATTTTTCCATTGCGCTGCATATGTTGTATATGTTGTACAGTATATTATCATTATTATTATGAAAATATTTTCTATGTTTTGACATGTGTATTTTTTTTTTAAATAAATATTGCAGTTATTTGTGTTGCTGACTGCTGTTGTTGTTGCTGCTGCTGCTGTTGCTTTAATTTACATATCTATATATATTACATATATATATATTTATGTATATATATACTATTTGAACTTAAGATACAATGAAAATGGAAGGAGAAAAGAATTTTAGTTATTTTACTTTAATTATAATATTTTATGTTGTGCAGTCAGTCGTCTGGGTGTTTGATGACTGATGTTGTGGTTGTTTCTGTATTCTTGTACATATATTGGGGATATTAGTTGGATTTTAATTTATATATACATATATATATATATATTTAGTTATTTTGTATTTGTTTAAAGGAAAAATAATAAAAGAGCGGAAAAATAACGAACCGTGACAATTTATAAAAGAATATATACATATTTTATGTTGAATGTTTTTTTATTATGGGTAGTAGTATTCAGTATTCAGTATTCGGTATTCAGTATTTGGTATTTGTTTTTTGATGCCGACTATTGCAAAGTATTTTTTTTTTTTGCTGTTGTTTTAGTTTTGTTTCCTCTTCTTCCATAAATATTCTCTATATAATATACATATAATAATGTGTTTGTTTTATTTCCAGTATATGTATGTAATGTATGTATGTAATATTTTTTTTTACACTTAATATTGTACTCGTATGTACATGCGAGTACTTATTATGTACAGACATATGTGAAATTTTATTTGATAATTTTTAACTGCAATTTGAAAAGAAAAATTACTTAAATATATATACGTAAGTTGTATGTATATATGTATAAGCGTAATAAATTTGTCTTGTGAGTATTAAATAATTATATATATGATATTGTATGTTGAATGATGATAATGATATAGTGATTTTAATAATGATGATGATTGTTTTTTTTTTTAATATGAGTACTTTTATATTTTTTTAATATTATTTCTTATGGAATTGACGATGACTCATTTATCGTATATATATATATATTTATAGAAGTTTAATGACAGAATTCTTCAATGTTATACATTGAATATGTATATATAGAAATAATGATATAATATATAAGTGCATTATATTATGTACTGACAATATCAGATATTACCATAATTTTGTAATTGTAAATTGTAATCAAACTATTTGTACTTAATAAAAAAAATAAATAGAATTAGTTTAATATTTTGCTAAATATGTACATACCTACAAACATACATACATATATATAAAATTATTTAATGATATGTACATAATACTTATGTACATTTAATAAATAAGTACTATAGTTTTGTATATTATATAAAAGGGGAAAATATAAAAATATGGAAAGTACTTACATGCATATATTGAAAGAAAGAACATTTTTATAAATTTATTGAACCTTAAAACAAAGTACATACATAATAATACATATATATATATACATATATATATATTTAAATATATTATATATACAAACCATATGTACTATTGAGAACAATTTTACAATTTAGAATTACAAATAAAAAAAATAACAAATTGTTGAGGGATGATGTAAATAATTCTGATGATGATGATATTTTATTGAAATGCATATATATATATATATATATATATATATATATATATATATATATATATATATGTATATTTTAGAAAAAAAAACTAGAAATACAACAATAACAACAAGAACATCAAACTGACAACATATGTATATAAATTATAATATATTTTTTAATAAGAGTGCAAGTTACAAAGTTGAACAAACTTAATTAATATGAATTAAAATGTTGAATGTTGTTTATGTTGTATGTGTTGGTTGTGGTTTTGTTTTTTTTTTTTTTGTTGTTGTACTGATATTGTTGAACTATAATTATAATAATAATAATAATGATAGTAATGATGATTGATAATGATAAAAATTATTGATTAGAATAATGTTATAATAATTTAGAAATAATTTAATATGCATATGTTTGTATATATATGTATATATAGTTGAGAAAGCGCTACAAACTAACGTCCAAGTCACTAACCCCCAAGTATAAAAATGAACTAGTCCCAATATTTTTTCAAATTTTAACTTGGGAATTAGTTCATTTTTTTGGGGTTTATTTCATTTGTAGAATTTGGGTATTAATTCATATGAACTAAACCCCAAAAATTCCAAAAATATTTTTAGGAATTAGTTCATTTCTTTTGGGGATTAGTTCATTTTACTACTTGGGGGTTTGTTCATAATAAACTAAGACCCAAAAAAAATTGGAGACTAGTTATTTTTGCCTTGGGGCTTAGTGACTTGGGTGTTAGTTCGTAGCGCCAGTTGAGAAGGGAATTTGGGAAGGTTATTGTGTAATTTTAAGATATGATACTTTGTTCAAGAATTCGATAATACCTATAAAATTGACTAAAAAGCTTTTATTTAAACTTAATTAAGTATATGTATATAGTTAACATATACTAAGTACCTACATTATGAGGAGGAGGTTTGGAAGGTTAAGATTTTTGTTTTATTTTTTTTTTTAATAATATTTTATAGATATATTTGTTTTTTAAGTAGTGTAATAAAAAAGCTAAATAAAGTTTATTTTTTTTTTTTTTTTAGTTCTACTTGAAGTTTATTTTGTTGGATGATATGAGGTCAATTATCCGGATATTTATAAAAAGTTTATTTGTAAACAGAAAAATTCTTTAATTTCTTTTTTCATTTTCATTTTGTTGTAAGTACATTTTATATACCTATATATTTTTTTTTATTATTATTATTTTTATATTTATATACAGTTGTGAGTAAAATAATAGATGCATATATAACATTTTTTAGAAATTCCGTTTAGATTTAAATTAAATTGAGTTTTTAGACTTACGGAAGAGAGTGACTTATGAAAGAAAAGGTTTTGTGAGTTGAGACTAAATTAAATTGAGTTTTTAGACTTATGGAAAAGAGTGTGGATATTCCAAAGCCATCCATTGAGACTGTGTGAAGTTTTTTTTTGTAACTAAGTCTTACACTTCCCATACTTTAAACACACTAAAGTCAGAATCTTTACATTTAGAGAGTGGGTCAGTATTTTAAATTTATCTTTTTTCGAGGGTCCAGTTGCGTTTAGAAATTTTAGAGTTATAGGATTAGAGGGATGAGAGCGACTTTTTTGGGAAGAGGGAAATTGTATAAATCGTAGACATTGTTATGTGTTATCAACTTTACAGATATAAGATATAATATTAAGCTGTGGCCCATCTCTTGTTTCACATTGAAAAATTTATGGAGTGAAGAATTATTGTTTTCATTTCCTTTGAAACAGATGTTAATCCCTACTATATACAGGATGTTTCCTAAATGAATGCAGTGCTATATACCACTGCATAGGTACTTATAATGAGTAAATAAATTTCAGTTGCTTGTTTAAAAGAAGTTTTCTTAAACTTTCGAATAAATTTTGACAGAATTTTCATAAGTAGCCTAGAAACAGAGTTAAGAGTAAAATTATGAAAACTAAGAAAAAATATTAAAATTTCATTTAAACCCCTATATCTTGGAAACTAGAAGAGGCCCAGCTTAGCCTTCATACAAAAAATGTGCCTGCTCCTTATAAATTCCTATGTAGTGGTATATAGCAGTGTACTTAATTAGAAAAGAACCTGTATAACTTGTAGTAATCCCTTAAGTCAAGGAGTCAACAACTGAGCACAGTAACATAGATTCATTAAATGGATTAAACACTATAATATAACAAATGCATAGTAAATAATAATATGTGATTAGAATACCTATACTTATACATAGTTACAAGTATATCTCTATTGCAATTCTTATTTAGAATTAAAAATTACGCGTATATGGAGAGCCTAATCAAGGTGTAATAAGTGCATTCATCTGCAGCAGCATAAAGTGTTAAATTTATAAATAATTAAAATATTAATTACAAATATAAATAGATATGTGTTTAACATAATCATCTACAAAGTATGTACGTACTTTGTTATAAAATAATAAAATAAATGGAACTTTGTAAAACAAGTTTATTTTCTACCCAAGGGTAACTATTTTTATAAACGGATATATAGGTATTTTATTTTTATAACTTAAAGATACACTTAATCATTATAGGTACATATATATATATATATATACACATTATTATTTTATTTATATATATATGTACTTTATACATATTATATGTAAACGCATTTTATTATGGTTTTAAAGATTTATTTTTAATCTTGTTTAACTCTTTGGGTTTTTACATATATTTATATATGTATATATTTACGATATAATACAATATACATTTACGGTATACCATAAAATTTTAATGAGTTTTAAAAGTAAACTGAAAAAAAAAACATCTCTTTAATACCTATACTTTTTTTTTTTTTAATTACATTTTTTAATATTTTATATTAAGAATATTTTATGGTATCGTATTTTTTTTTTTTTTCAAAATGGTCTTGAAACTAAAAAATTTTAATTGAATTTTTAGTAAGTATATTTTAATATTTAATAGAAGAAGTATATAGTGATAGAAGTATATAAATATATATTCTAAAATAGAAGCTTATTACATATATATAGGATTTTCAAATGGTAATAAAATTATCTTACTACTTGGCTTGGTTCATAATATTTTATATTTTTTTTTACTTCAGCTGGTCACTCTAAAAATCTTAATGTACCCAAAGTAGTTGAACGCGATTTCTTTGATCGAATTGTAATTGGTCTTTAACTAATCAAAAATTACTAAAATTATTAATTTATAAAGTTAAACTTAAGGCAAATGTCCTTAATAGAATTGTACAATTGTTGTTTCGTAGTTATATAGGGTTATAGGAAGTAAGTTTGAATGGGAAGCTTCAGTTGATGAACATTTTCAAATGCAATTTTTTATGTTTAAAATTGAAAATTTATTTTAGTACACAGTTTCCACAATTAATTCTTACATGAGTACCTACTACACATTTCTGTGATGAAAATTTTAAAGTAATTTCAAAAACTTTCGAGCATCGCTATATAGGAGTCCGGGTCATAATGTTCACTGCGAAAATGTTCACTGAAAAAATGTGAAAATATATTAATATTCTGAAAAAAGGGGGCAAACCGAATTTTGTATCCAACTCTAAAATCAATACTAAAGTTGTAGACAAATAATCAGTCGACATTTATCAGTCACCCATTCGACATTTTCTCAGTCGACATTTACAACTATATCGCTATATAGATCGATAATATTAAATAAAGTACTTTAATTGTTTTGAGCATTTTAAACGTTATATCAGACGAGCGTCTGTATTCAAAATTTTAATAATCATTTCATATAATAAAAACTATGTCGTAAGCACATTCTTTAAAAAAATCTTTTAATTTATACAAAATGTTTTCAATGCGATTACCATTTTTTTTATTTTTTTTTTTTGCAAACTTTGGGAAACCCCCTTAAATGTTTGTTTTCACATATTCTTAAAAATCATATACTTGTATTCTGATGAATTGCGAATTAAGTAAATAGAAATGATTTGTTAAAGCAGTGTTGAATTTGAATCGATTAAATATACATATATACGACACGAACACAAGATGTGATTGTCCTGACCTAGATTGTTTCCTTGTCAAAAATATTATAATTCAAATGTTGCGTTGTCGCTATAAACAACAAAATGTCGTATATAGATACTTACATTGAACTTCAAACTTTTCCTTTATACATTCAGTACACTAATTATAAAGTATTTAAGTACTCAAATTTAATTTGATTAATTGTAATTTTACGACAAATTTTACATTATTCATATATATAATATATATGTAATTTTAGTTGTAAGTTGCAAGTTTAGTTGTAATATAATAAAATAAAAAAATTGCAATAACTACAAGGTATATATATATATCATTTTATTATTTATTTTTATAATATAATTAATTAAATTTTTAGTTGAAATTACTTTCGAAAAAATAAACTAAAATAATTATTTTCACAATGAATGATTACTTTCTTATTAGTTATTAAATACTTATTATTATGTTGTTTTAATAATTATAAATTTATAAACATGTGTTTTTTTTTTTTTTTTATATTTATGTGAGAAAAATTTTAAAATATCGTGAATTAAAATGATTACTTTTTTTATTTTACTTCCGAAAAAATAAAAAAAAAATAAAAACAATTCAATTATTTAATTAAATTAATTTAATTACTTTTACACTTAAAAATTTCCTTATAAAAAAAAATTGAATATGTACAAGTACAAGCAATTTTATATATATATATATAAATATATATATATTTTATTTTGTGACGAAAGTAAATTAAATATTTTTTTTTAATATTATTAATATTGAAATTAAAAAATAATAATTAAGGAAATTAGATTGGAAAAATTTGAATGGAAAAGTAATTGGAAATTAAAATCAGAAAAAAAAAAATGGCACACGATTTTAATTATAATGTTCATGCAACATTTAATAAAAATTAAAAAAAAAAGAAAGATAAAAAAAATTAATATTCCATTTTTGTATTTGTATCTATATCGTTTAATTATAAATAAAAGTTAAAGTACAAAATAATTACTAAATATATAAAATGTATATACAAGTATGTACAGTGAAAGTTCTCTTAGCCGGAAGTTCTTATATACGGACATCTCTTTAAGACGGACAGTTTTTTCAAAACCAATTCTTTTTTAAATTTTTCATACAAAACACATTCTTTTAACCGGACACTCTATTAATCGGACGCGGACACTTAAATCATTCTTTAAATTTCAAAAATATCTCCCGTAAACGGGCACTTGTAATTTATGAGCAAGCTTTTTTTATTAAATGTGAGTAATATGATGTATAAGAGGAAAGTTCACCAGTTCTTGAACAATTGGAAATTAAAACCTACAATGAAGCCTTAAAAACTGTTTATAGTTTAAAAAAATTTGCAACATAAAGAGGATCTTACATATTAATATAAAAAACTTAGAAATACATTTCGAAAATAATGTATCAAAATTTGACCAGAAAAAAATACTGCAGTCAAAGATTTAAAATTATTTTCAAAAGTCTACTAATTCTTAAACTCTGGAATGGAAGGTACATACAGAATATATAATATAGTAGTATGTAATTTAAATAAATAATTTTAATCTGTATTGAATTTATTGAATTATATATATTTTATAATATTTTCTTTTGTTATTTAGTTTTTGTGCTGTTTTACCATTATAATTTTACTCTTGAAAAAACTTTATAAAAAAAATTAATGAAGAATTTAAGAAAAGTTATAAAAATTTTTGTTCTATTAACCGGACAATTCCCATAAGCGGACGATAATTTTAGAACCGTGAGTGTCCGTTTATGAGAGCTTTCACTGTACATATAAATTAAATAACATTGAACTGAAAAAAAAAAAATTTGAATTAGATATATTCATCCATTATATCCATTTTTATATATATATATACATATTAATACATATTAATGCATATAAACATATAATAAAATTAAATCCATAAGTAATTCATTATTTTTCAACTGCTTATATAATAAAAAAAAAAAAAAACATTTAAAAATAATATTAAAAATTAAATAAGTAATTATAAATTAATATTACTTGTAAACTTGGCAATATATATTAATATTTACGTTATATATGGTTGTTAACTTAATTAAAAATGTGTTTAAGTTCCCTAAAAATACAAAAAAAAAATGGTATTGCCATTTGATACTTCTACTATAAATTATTCGAATATGAAATCATTTTTATTAATTTTCATATGCAGTAATTTAATAATTGATTACATTCTATTAAGTATTCACTATTTTATATTACATATTATAATATACCTCATTCTACGCGATTTTAATTTACACTATATTGTGGGACTCTGTTCCTCCAATATATACATGTAAGAATCAATGATTAAAGTCTACCTACACTTATGTTATCTACCCTAATTATTTATACAAAAGTTATAAGGTTCTAACTCGCATACTACAAGTGTTGAACTAAATTGTCGTAATCAGCTGATAAAGTTGATTAACAGTTTTTTTTTCAATAATTTATGCAACTTCCTTTTTTTTCAAGGCCTATACAACTTCCTTTTTTTTCAGAAACCTTGGACAACTTGAATGAAGTTAGTTTTTAAATAGAATTTTTAAATTATTTACATTATCATAAATACATATATCTTGTTTTTTTTTAAGAATTCTAAGGTAAAAAGCCTTTCATTTTTCTCATTTTAAATATCTTTTTTAAATAAATGTTGTGTTGCATTTATACATCATATTTTATTCCGAATATTGATGTTTTTTTTTTTGAAAACTATTCTAAAATTCAATAATTTTATTTGAAGTATGTAAAACTTATTACTTATAAAAAAGATAATAATAAATTCATAAATTTAAAAAATAATTATTTCTTTTTGTTTTTTTTTTTGTGAAAATAGATGGCAACACTGATTAATTATAATTCGCTCATAATTTATTAGATGTGTATAGTATAATTGGTGTACCCTGGTATAAACAATAATCATATAATATAAAAAAAAATTTTCATTTAAATACAGTGTTTATTTATAATCAAATAATAAACATATATATCAACATATATATATATGTATATACAACTTTTTAATTTTCTACTTCAAAAATTATTATATATATTGCCTACGGCTATTATAACAAATTTTACATGCATTTTACATACACAACATATTTAACATAATATATGTAGATACATTATATATATGTATATATATTAAAATTTATGTAAAATAATTCATTTTTCTTCTGTCTCTTTCTTTTATGGAAAAATAACGATAAAAAAAAGACAAAAAAAAAAAAAATAAAAGCATTTATTTTCGCGCGCTAATCTTGATTACAAAATGATTAATTAACTTTAATTACTCAGACCACATGCTTTATATACCAAATATAATATATTAAAAAAATTGTATATTTATATATCTACATTACACCATATACCATTATTTTTTTTTTACCATATACACCATATATATATATGTATGTACTAATATATAAAATAAATACTTCCTCTATGTTAATTTTTTTCTTGAAGTTTTACAAAAAAAAAAACGCGGAATTTCATTCAACTTCTTATATTTTATTTTGGATTTAATAAATGTTATTTTTTTATATATATATACATATTATAAATTTATGTATAACAATTTATAATGAATATATATATATATATATATATATCTACATATATGAATTAATATGATAAGATATTTCAATGTCAAATAACCAAACTAAATTTTATGGTTTCATTGACTCTTTATTTTTATATATATATATACATATATAAATTTAAATATATATATATCTGATTAGTATTCAATAACTGTATCAGAGATACAAAATATTTGTACCTATATATATACATTTATATCTATAGATACTTATTTAATAAAAAAATATTTTAAAGATACATTTTAAAGATACATTTTAACAAAAAAATAACAAAAATGAAGAATAAACTTAATTAGAAAGAGATAGAAAATATTTCATTAATTTATTTTAATTCCATTTTCTGTTTAATCTGTTTTATTAACAAATAAATTGATATTTATAAAATTTTTATAGACTTAAGTGACTAATTAAGTGCAAAATAGAGAAAAAAAAAATGTTTGGTATCAACTATTCATTATAATTTTATTAATACGACAACGGTTTATTTTTGATCGACTTTTGATATTATAAATTACGATAATATGATTGACTTTTAACTTTTATTGCATTTTAAATTTAAATTCAAACTATAACTAATTTATATTCAAAATATTTAAAAAATAAATGTTTTAAAAAATTTCTATAAAAAAATATATATATACCTACATATAATAAAAGTATCTATTATATTTGAATAGTTATATATAAATTATAAATTTATATACTTTTTATTGTTTATTATAATATAGTTGATAGGTATTTGACTCTATTAATAATATAAATTTATTGTGCATATAATATACATATATAAATATGTTTGATTCAAAATGTTATTTATTATGTTTTAAATTTTTTAATTTCTTGCCATAATTAATGTTAAAAATATTTTATAATAATAATAATATTGTATTCTATTGATTTATAAGTATTATTTTTTTTTTTTTTTAATATTCAGAATTATATATATATATCTTTTCTTCTTATTCATTTTCATTCAACTTTGGACAATCTAATAAATTAATATTTAACATATATTATATTATATTATTTATTATTACTGAGACAAAATAACTTATCAAATAAAATTTAAAAAAAAGATTTATTCATTAATTTTATTGATTTGAATTAAAAAAAAGAAAAAAAATATGTATATATATATATATACATACATGTACATACATTTATATATACAAACATTTGTTTTTTTTTCCATATAAAACACGGAAATAATAGTAATTTTCAATGATAATTCAACACAAATCTGGGTATTCAAAAAATTTGTCGTAATAGAAAAATTGCAAATTTTTATGAATATTTTTCATATATTTTTTTATAAATTAATTCTTAAATATATAAAATTTATTATATTAATAATTACGACATATTACGACACGTTACGACATAATAAATTTTAAAGGTTAAAAATTGATTTGCTTGGTTTTTGTGTTTTTAAATAAGTGTAAATTTGTAATTTATTATGTTTAAAAGTTATTTTTAACTAATATATATATATACATATATATTGTACAGATTTGGATTATTTATATGATTTTTCAATGAAATTTAATATTTCTATATGCGTATATATATTAATTTTTATTTAAAAAAATCTATTTCTGTTTAGAAATGTGTTTTTTTAAACTTTTTTTAAATAATTCATTAAAATGTGATTATGATTCAATAAAAAAATTCTTATGTTTGTAGTATCTATGACAAAGACCAGATAATTTATTTTTTTACTTTCTAATTTTTTTGTTTTATATTAAAATAATTTTTTGGTTATTTTGTATCTATTACACACAAACATTAAATTTATTACCAAGTCGCGGTAATATTTTAAAGAAAGAATATAATTATCTCATAAATTGTTTTTTTCTCAAGAAGTTTTTTGAGTTTTTTTTTTAAGATATTTTATGAGTCAAACATAATTGAATCGTGATGAGATTTCAGTTTTTTTTTTGAGTTTTTTTTTACTTTGTTTCAATCTATTTTTCTATGCTAGCTTTGAATTAAATTCTGATTCTTCCAAATTCTGATTAGTTCATTTAGAGTTTTTTTTTTTTTTTTTGGTAACTATCATTTCCAAATATTTTCGTATGAGTTTTCCTTTTTCATCTAAAAGTATTTGAATGTATTTTAAATATGTTTTTTAAACCAGTTTAAATTAGTATATATAGATTCTTATTAATAAAAAATTAGTAATAACTAATATAGGTATCTTGTAGTTATATATAATATATGTATATATATGAAATTGTATGAAATTGAGTCATAAAATTTAAAATAAATATTGTTATACGACAAATTTAAAGATAGATATAACAGTAAATATTTTAAAAATAAAACGAAATTTTTTTTTTATTTAATTATCCAGTTATCACATATTGTTGAAAACGTTTAAAAATTAAAATATTTATTAAAAAAATTTTTTTAGAACTAATTATTTAATAAAAAAAAAAAAAAAATTAAATAAATATTTAAATAAAAAAAGTATATATATTATTTAAATACAAAATACAATATTGTATATTTATTTAACTTTGAAAATAAATTATAACGTGTGTTGTGTACAACAATATGGTTTGGTTTCTTTAAAAGTTCAAAAAATTTAATATTAAATATAAATTAAATATGAAATTTGTTTATTAAATATTAAATATTTAAAACAATTAAAAAAAAAAAACAGTTCTTTAAATAATAAATGTATAGAAAGATTGTTACTTATTTTTTGTTGTTGTTTTAATTAATAAAAAATTATCTTACGACACTTAAACAACTTATTAAAAACAATTTTAATTAAATATAATTATACGTACTAAAGATAGTTATTTTAAAAAGTTGAAATAAATAGAGAATAGAAAAAGGTGATTTTTAATTTAATATAAGTTTTATATATTTAATAGTTATTATATTATAGAGAGAACAAAATTGTAATTAAGTTAAAATGCTTGTAATTAAGAGAAATTAAATGTTTTGAAAATAATATCTATAGATTGTTCTATAATAAAGATCAATTGCAACAGTTGATTATTGAAATTTTTATTATGTTAATTTTTTTAATTAATAATTTAGTAAATCTATTAATTTAATTACATATATTAAATGATTTTAATTCATTTGTAATTTTATTCTATTAAAAATACTTTGAACCTTATTGTATTACGACAACTGTAAAAGTACAAGAACAGTTCCTGTTTTTTTTTTAAATTAATAAAATTAATTTAGTATTTAAGTGTCAATTGGTTTTAAGTCAATGAAATGAGGATTTTTAAATAATCGTTACAGGACAATGGTTTTTAATAAATATAATTTTTTTAATTTTATTAAAATAAAAACTTAACACCAATTAATATTCTAATATATGCAATTAGATTCGGGGGTATAATTTAATTAATTTATTTAAAATTAGTACTATGACAAGAGTAAATATTGCCTAATATTATTATAAACCTTTGCTTATTTGGACTTCTTAAATTAAATACCTTGTGCTATATTTATTTATAATAACAATATTAATTATTTAATTTTAATTATATATTTGTATATTTCAAAAATATTTGGTTACCATGGGGATTTGTAATGAAAAACAATTTTTTTTAATGATTTTTTCATGACCCGTACGAGAATCGGATTCGTACCCCCTCGGTTAGTAAGCCAAATGCTTACCTACTAACCCCTAACACACCAAGGCCCCTTGGCGGTATAAGTTATGGAAAATTAAGAATTTGTGATTAAAACGACCTACGTTTTTTTTAATTTAATTTTAAACAAATACCGAATTCGTAGGTAGAAATATTGTATTTCAAATATAGAATTGGTACAGAGAGTGTACCTTAGGTCATTAAATTAATAATCATATTAACTGATGTAATTTAATCTAATAATAATATAAACCCATGTATATAATTTGAATAAGTGTTAAATTTAAAAGTATTATTATATTTAAACAATAATCAATTTATATATATAGGATATAATTTTCTGCTTAAAATTTTATATATAGAAAAGGTATAGTTTTGTAAAATTCTAATCCCTATATATTATGGACGTCTATGATATTTTAAAAAAATTGTTTTATTATTCTTATGTAATTGTAACCATAAAATTGTAGCAGCTGCTGTTAGATTCCTTTGTTCTGACATTGCATTTATTATTAAAGTATTGTGCATTTTTTTTATTTTGTTCTTTAAAAAAGACATATACTGAAGGTATATATTAGTATTAAAATGTGTGTCCTTAATTCCTAGAATTAATTTCTATTTTTCGTTCTTTCCCCTTCCCCTTCCTTTTCCCTTTTTGTTATTTGTTTTTTTTTTTTTGTATTTGCCTGTCTGTACATTTATTTATCGGATACTTATATACATATATATATATAAAAAAAAATTAAAATACCCTATGCTTAATTTAGTCATAATTTTTATTTGTTTTATTGTATACTTACCTACCTTTTTTTTTTGTTCTATGGTTTTTTAGATGATGGTTGGTTCATGATGGGTTCATGCTTCATACACTTAAAACACAACCATTTTATTTTGTTTATTTAAAGATGAAAAATTCCAATGAAAATTTTTTTTTTAATTATGTTTTGAGAGGTCCTTAAAATTGTGTTTTTATTTTTTTTTTTTTTTTTTTTATCCCATCCATTTTAGATCCCATTTAGAACCTTAAAAACGAAATGATTTTTTTGTTACCCATTGTTTTGGGATTTTTAAATTATTATTATTATTATTGTTCTTTCATATCAAGTATCCTGAATCTCAAAATTGAACCTAAAATAAGAAAATAAAAATACAAGTAATAAAAAAAATTCGAGAGTTTTGCAAAATTTACACCAGTGTTTTGTACTAAATTGCAGATATAAAGTTTATACTAGAAAATTAATTGTTATAATAGATTTACACATAGATCTTATTTTAGAATTTAGTGGTATTACACCCTTTCAAATTTGGTTTCATATAACCAGATAAATTAAAATACCATATGGCAACCCTAAATTTTACTAATATCTTTTAAAACTTATAAGAGAAACCGTCGTTTGGCATTAATTCCACATTTAATGTACATCATATATCGTTACTTTAGTCAAAACAATTTTAATTTAGAGCTTAATTTTTATTTGAACTTTGGGCGGACTAAGTGTTCATAACAGATGGGTTTTACAGAAAAGGTTCTTCCATTAAATACAATTTGTATAGAAATTTTTTAAACATTCAAAGCAACAGATAGACGAGCAGATAGACTGAGTGATTTTTTTAGTATATTTTGAAAATGCACTAAAAATGTACTAAAAATAGAACAAAGAATCCCGAACCAGATCAAAAAAAAAAGGAATAAAAACTGGGAATGATACACCCATAAAAAATTTAAAACCTATTTCCATCTCATTTTTTTTTCACTTTCAAAAAATCCTGTTCTGTTATTTTTCCATACTAAATTCTATTGTAGGTATCCTTTTTTTTTGTTTTTATATCCTTAATTTATCACCAACATCATTACAATGCACTTTTATTACCAACAAGAAATAAAAAAAAAAAAAAAGAAACGAAACGAACCATTCAAGAGTTCGTTCAGTTTAGTTCAGAACATATAATATAATGGTTACAGTTGCCAGTTTAATAACCATCTGAATATAATTTTTTTTTTTTTTTATTCTTATTGTTTTTTTTTTTTCTGTATTGTGAATAATAAACTACAAAATACAAAATAAAATTCATTTAACATATCCGGACAATCCTTCAGATAAAAATAAATGAACATAAAATTAAAAAAAATGTATCTTAAAAAGGTTGGTTAAATTTTTGAATACTTTTTTTTTTTTTTTTTTATTTAAAAACATAAATTTTAAATGTATTGCGTATGATTTGTGTGTATGATTGCTATGTGTGTTACTTATATATATATATATATTTTAATGTATCTTTTTGCATTTTAAAAATCCTAAATTATGATAAAGAAATAAAATTTATATATAAGGAGAGATTTACAAGATACAAGGGAATGAAAAATGGTTCAGCTGTAATTTGAATTTCCTTTATTTTATAAAAATAAATTTTTACTGTTGTAGTTTTGTATACCTTTTACAAGAATGTATAGTACATTTTGAAAGGAGACCAACCCAAGCATCAACAAAAATAATAAAAAGAACAAACCAAAAAACAAAAAAAAAATTGTGGCGGCAGTTTGAGGAACATTTTTTTTTTTCATTGTAATTGTGTGGCATTTCTACTTTAAAGTTTTGTTGTTTAAATTTAGTTTTTTTTTTTTCTGTTGAATGCTCAAAACATCTGCCGTTTTTATTTCCTTTTGAGAGAATTAACAACCATTTAATATACAAAAAATACAGTTGAAAATGAAAATGGAAAAAAAATGCAACAACAACAAGCAACAATAAACAGAGAAACATTATTAAAACAAGCAAAACAAAAAAAAATATAATAGTGTTTCATTTTTATTTATTTTTTTTTTGAATTAAAATGAATGATGTCTTTGTTGCACATTTGGTTTCATTAAAAAAAATATAATTTTTAATAATTTGTAAATTCTTTGTTCTTTACTTAAATTCAATGAAATTAATCTTCAATAACTTTTAAAAGATGAAATTGTTATATTAATTTGCAAAAAAAAAATTATTAAAAGTTTGTCGTAACGGAAAAAATTACCGCTTTAATTAATTTCTAATAAAATAAATGTTATAAATTGGTATTTTAATGTCTCAACTTTATAATTTTAAAAATTACGACATATTACGACACGTTGCGACAAGCATTAAATTCCATTTACATTTGAAAAAAAAAATATATTTGAATACGTAAAATTTAATAGGAAAACTGGTACTATATTAATATTCTGTTCAATTAGTTGTTATTTTTTAATATTTTGCAAAAAGTAACTTAATTGTTGTCGTAACGGGAAAAATTACTGCTTTAATTAATTTTTAATAAAATAAATGTTACAAATTGATTCTTTAATGTTTGAATTTTATATTTTTGAAAATTACGACATATTACGACACGTTACTACAAGCGCTAAATTCTACTTAAATTTGGAAAAAAAATTTTTTTTTGAACATTAAACGCAAAAACTGTACTTTTTATTAATTTTTTTTTGTTTCAAAAGTCAGTTGTCCTAGCAACATTTCAGTTGATATAGTTAATCCTTTAAAAAAACCTTGTTCAACCTTAAAATATCTTGAAATTAAGAACCTTAAAAGAAATTAAATAGAATTGATATTTATTTTTTATTAAAGAATATGTATAAATAAAAATTCTTTAACTAGCATTCAATTTAAATAAAAAAAAAAAACTATTTAAAAATCTTTTTTGAATTTAAATTAACCTTCAAAAAATTTCTCAATAAGATAAACAGCTGACTTGAATATCTAAACATTCCAGTTTTTTTTTTTTTTTATTATTTTTTTATTTTTATATTCGGTATAAATTAATTTGGTGATTTCATAACTTTCTATTTTATTTCTTGCATAAGTTTTTTAGTGTTTTTGTTTTTGTTGTAGGTGATTCTATATATATATCAGCTGAATTACACATGTTTTTTATTATGTTATCTTATAAAATTTTTAAACTTGTTTTAAATTAATTCTAGGAATCAAAGTTGAAAAAATTTTCAATAAAAAAAATAAAAACATCAAGTTAATTAATAATTATGTTAAAAATTTGTCAGTATCATTACAAAATTAAATTTTTTTTGGAATTTTTAAACATAAATACCTAGTTTGGTTTTTTTTTTTCAATTTATCTTACCGGAAATATTTGCATTTTTAAATTTTTAGTTTTAATCTTTTTAATGCATAATTATAGGCTCAATAAAGAAGTTTTTATTTAAATTAATTTATATGCTAATAAATTAACACATTTTTTTTTTTTTAAATAATAAATTTTCAATGTTGATCTGCTCTTAATTTTGTTTATTGTTTTTTAATATATTGTAGTCTGAAATAAATGACTACCTATAATGTTGTTTCATTAAATTAAATTGTTATTTTGAAATTTAAAAAAGAATTCAAATTTATTTGAAAAATATTCAAAATAATCTATTCTTTTTTTTCTGAACATCTATCTCTATTGTGGTTTAATTATTTG
>OY720444.1:17410357-17461601 GCA_963082915.1 Dolichopus griseipennis | reverse complement strand
AAGTTGTTAGTGCAATTAAGTACTATTACCAGAATCATAAGGTTCTAAAAAATAACTAAAATTGTACTCGTTGTAAAATTTATTTAGATTATTTCATTAGGTTCTAACGAGTACACAAGGTTCAGGTAATCACCAATCAAATTAGTAGTAACTGCAGAAACAATACCATTCAGTCAGACAGATATTTACTTTTAAAAAGGTTCAGCTTATTTTAAATTCAACTAAAATAAGAGAAAATATACCGATTACTAAAAAGTATAAAACATGACATACACCTACAAGTTGTACAATACAATATATACTGTACACACATTGAAAGCTTTATAAGTTATTTTCAATTTTCATTAGTACTTATTAACAAATTTATTAAAGAGAATATTAAAACAGTTGTTTTATTTGTTTACTAATGTATTATACAATGTTATATACTTATTGTCTTCTATATTACCTACATATATTTTATACTCAAAATTAATATATTTTGTTTAATACATAATATGAGTACAAATAACAGTTCAATAGTAATGAGTACAAATAGTTATAATTAATAACTGGTTATCCAGTTTTACCACCAGAGTACCAGAGTTTACCACGAGTACAATTTTAATTATTTATATACATACATATGTAGGAACATTTATTTACTCTATTTTTGTTGTATCAGCTGTGCCATATGAATTATGAATCAGATTGTCAATAATTTTGTATATTTTTTATATATGTTTGTATGTATGTATAAATATGTAAAATCAATATTAATAAGAATTTTAGGAAAAAATACTACCTATAAAATGCATTCTTAATTTTAATTCATTAAGAAATTCATTTTTTATACAGGTAGCTATTTTAAAAAAGTTTTGTTGTTGGATTTTATTAAATTAGAATTATATACGTGTATATACAATACAATACAATACAATATACATCTGGCTTTTGTTTATTGCTTTTCTCTCCCTCTCGCAATCTCTCCAATATTAGAAGAGAGAAATCTCTTTCAATACAATTAATTACCTATCTACTCTTTCTCTTTATTATTTTTTAAAAATAGCTTTGAAAAAATTTAAAGAATTACTATATGTACTGAACTGAGTTGAATACCGAGTAGAGTACTTAAAAGTTTAATAAAATCTAAAAATTCTAATTTGTTTATAGATTGTTTTTCCTGTGTGTACTCTGTACTCTGTAGTAAAATTAAAATCATAAAATGTCACTCAATAGTATTTTTACCTCTTTTTTTTCTATATATAAAGTATTTTACTACTTTTTATGTGTATTTTTATTATTATTATTTTTTTTTTAAATTTATGCTTTTTGTTGTTTTTCTTGTTATTGTTGTTAGCATTTTTCTTTAGTATATATGTATGTATATACAATTTTATTTAATAGCTCTTCTGACATCACAACAACACAAGTTCACAAACAATATTCTAAATTCACCAAGAGTCCATTCCAAGAGTAAAAAAAAAACATATGAAAAACAACAACAATAACAACAAAAACAAAATAAAAATAAATAAATGGAAAATATAACAAAATAAAAAAAAATATACAACTTATTTTTCCTCGATACACAGTTAAGTTAGTTTCAGTTTGAAATTGAATTTTACAAGGTTGAGATCAACAAAAATCGTGGAAAAGATAAATGAAAATTTCATTATTTTTTTTTTTTTTATAGAATTTAAATAAAAAAATATTAAAAAAAAATAAAATTCAATTACATTTTGAATGGATTACAAGAAAAAATTACAAATATATTTAAAAATTAAATAAAAATGTGATAAAATTTAAAAAAAAAATAAAAATAATTCATTGTTTTAAGAAAAAAAAATATAACATAAAAAAAAGCTTTTTTTTTAGAATTTTTATTTAAAACAAATAAAAAAGCTCAATATTTTTTTTTAATTCTCAAATTTTTTTTTAACATTTATAATTTTTTTTGTTATTTTCATTTTGTTTTTTTTTTCGGAATTTTAAATTATAAAAGTAAGTTATAAAATAACATTTAAAATATATATATATATATAAATATATGTGTACCGAATTACATGTTTTTATAATTTAATACATTGTCGAATGTAAAGTTATTCTTAGAAAACTGTCAAAACTGAATTAAAAAAAATATATATATGTATGTATAATATTATTATAAAAACAACAACAACAACATAACAGTAACAAGTAACAACAACAACAGTAATTAAGAAAAAAATTCTGTAAAAATAAAAGTTGAAATAAGAAAAAAGTAAAAAAAACTTTAATAGTATCCTTGAGAAGTTTAACAGCTTTGTTAAAATTATTAACAGCTTTTATATGTTATATATATTTTGGTTGTTTTTTTTTTTTTTAACATTATGTTTTTAAAGAAAAATTTCAGTATCCTTTTTTTGGAAAATTCAATAACAGACAGTTTTTAACAGTTTTGTAAAAAATTCAATTTTAATAAATTGGAAAAAGTTGAAATAAAGTGTTAAATAATTTAAAATTTAAAAAGTTTTTTTTAAAAAAATTAGTTGTGCAATTATTTTATAATTCATTGGGCGACTCGAATATCGTGTATTTTTTTTTTTTGAATTTTTTTATTTATTTTTTAAATAAAATTTTATTTAAAAAAAAAAAAACCAACCGTTTAAGTGAATATTAATTAATAATAGAATCTATTTAATATATTTAATTAAAAAAAAATATATATATATATATACTTATATATATATAATTAAAAAAAAATAAGATTAAATTAAAGTAAAAATTTCCAAAAAAAAAAAACAAAGTTGTTTAGGTACATAGGTATACATATAAATAAATACCTAACTACATGTGTATAATTTGAATATAAAAATTTATTAAGTTCCTTTTTAAAATATTTTAATAAATTTAATATTGTAAATATATATAACATATATATATATATATATATACTAAGTAATAACTACTTATAATATTAAAAAAAAAATAAATAAAAATATATAAAATTTATAAATATATACATATATATACTAAATATTTAGTTAGAATTATATGCTTATATACTTTTATATATATGCAAACAAAATTTTTACATGATTATAATCTCAATATTTTATATATAAATAATATATATAATATATATATATATATATAGTTCAGTGTGTGTTCTTTAAATTAAATATAATAAATATATACCTATATTTAAGTTCATAATATAAATATATATATAGGTAAATAATATATATATATATAAATATATAAATTTCTGTGTTAATTAAGTAGTTAAAAAAAAGCCGCCAAGCTGTCGAATATACCGCAAAAAGTACGTGCATTTTGCACTAACAATCAACAACAACAACTGCACCAACATCAACAACAACAACAATTGGAACAACAAGAAAATTTAATACCAAATCAAATAATAACAACAGCAATAATTAATCAAAATCCTAATACTAATTCTAATACTAATGCTAATAAAAATAATAATAATAATACAAATATAAATAATTTAAATAATAATAATAACAATAATAATAATAATAATCATAATTATTATTCAAAATTACAACGACAACAACAAAAAAGGATACCATTACAATCAATAACGGATACAAAAACAAAATTTCGTCGAAAAAAACCTTTAAATAAAGATATTGATACTAATACTATAACAAATACAAATACAATTCCAAATACAATAATAAAAACGGCTACAACAAAATTTATTAATAATAAAAAATCATCATTATCATCATCAATATCATTAGAATCAAATTCATCATTAATAATTCCAATAGAAGAAGAAGTAGAAAAAGTAAAATCAGCAGGATCAATTCCATTAAAAAAAATTACTACAACATCATTTAGATCACCATCATCATCATCATCATCATCTGTATCATCATCATCCTCAATACAATCATCACCATCAACAACAACATCATTAACAAAAACAAAATTATCAAATTCAATATTTGATTCACCAAATTCAACAACAATATCAACAAAATTATTATCAATGGCTGATTTAGGATTTAATCGAGATGATAGTAGTGATGAAATGGATAATGTAAGTACATATATATATTTTTTTATTACATATATATATTTAATTATTATTATATAATTGATTTATATAATATAACAAGTACCTACACAAATTGATTTTTAATTGAATTTAACTATATATATATGAAATTCTTAATAATTATAAAGGAAACTGTTTTAATTGATTATAAATTGAATTTTGAATTTTTGATTCATTTATACATGAAAGAAATGGAGCAAAGTCATAACTCCCAGTACCATAATGTCCTTAGGGACTTATGACTCATTTAATGTATCAAAAGTTCCTAAGAGACTTAGGACTCATAGCGACGAGACATAATTTCCTATGGAACTTATGACCCTTGGAGTTTTGACTCAAGGTGGTAGGTCATAACTCCCTAATACAATTCTCAGCCTGAAAAGTTATTAGTAATATTAAAACAAATATATATTTTAATTATATAACATCAGTGACGGACGTACGAATATATACAAACTATTTTGAACTATAATATCAAAAACAGTTAGCACAAATTGTGGAATTGAATTCGAAATTAGAGGTAATCCCTTTTTCCAAAATTAAGAAGATAATAATAATTTTACATGTAAACTACATTTTGAAAGGGTATTTTGAAAAAGGACAATCTTGATTCTAACCAAAGGTCCGATACATAAATTCATAAAAACTTTGGAAAAAGGGTAACCTTTGATTTTTTAACCAACTTAAATATGCTTCCAAAAGGAACTTATGACCCAATTGTCAAGGGACTTATGTCCCACGTAATTATTTTAAATTGATTCAAAGATCCCTTAGGTACTTATATCCCAGTAAATGACTTATAAGTCTCTAAAGGACTTATGACCTTGGGAGTTATGGCCCTGCACCGAAAGGAATATTGTGTGTCAAATATTTTTTAATTCATTTTTTTTTAAATTAAATTTGATTAGTAGTTATGCAAGTGAGTTATTTAATAAAAGTTATTAGTAACAATTTAGGTATTGTATAATTAAATTTTGACATTAATTGGAAAGTAATAAGAGAATCTGCTGTAGTATATTAGAGAAATTTTTTAGTTCAATAATAGCACCGGCAGGTATAAAATAGAGGTGTGATGTGAATATTATTTCCTAGTAAAACAACTTAGGCACCCAAAATTTATCACTAATCAAATAAACATTTGTATTTGATAACAAACTAATAAAGTTTGATAAGTAAAAAACACTCACTTATCAAAATTATGATTTGATTAGTGGATAAATGGTTGGTGCAATACGGCCCTCGACTCTGGTGAACTGATATATGGCCATATTGCATCAATCTTGCACTTATCCATAATTGAATAATCAAAATTTGATAAGTGAGTATATACCATTATTTACTAATCAAAAATTGATTGCGTTGTTGTCAAAAAAATTGTATGACAACAAAAGCTGATCCAAAAACTGGTATGGGTCTAGTGTAGATAGATTCCAGATTTCATTCAAATTTGGAACTTACCTTTTTTATATTGTATTACTTTTTGCGTTCAGGTAAAGAAAAAAACTTGTAAAAGACTCGATTTTCGAATTTTAGACATTTTGGAATATCAGGTTGGTTGTCTGGTATACGTGGCTGGTGCTGCCAATAGTGACAGGATCTCAATTAGCGCGTTAGCACCGTTTTGCTACCACTACCGTGACCACATAGCTTAAGTTAGGGCTATATGGAATATCAGACACATTGTAATTTTTTAAAAAAAATTTATTAAAATTTTATACTTATGTTTTAATTTTTTTTTAACTTCCAGTAATCTCTTTTTATTAAATTTAATTTGATTTGTATTTGGGTAATTGAAAAAAAAGATATTAACATAAACCTATAACTCTAGATTCAATTAGTTACCTATATTAGTGGTAGTGTACAGACTAGAGATGTTTAAATACAATCATGCTACTCCTCGATAGGTTAATTACCACATTTAAGTCGTGTCTTTTTTTTGTATAACAGTTTAATTATGTTGTTTTACGGTAACTAATTATAAGTTAATTAGTTTCTAATTACTTTTAATATTAATAGAATAGTGTTAAAATTTAACACAAAAACCAGTCTGCAACATTTCTTTTAAAATTATATTTCTTATCACAATCATTAATACACGCACCAACAACAAACAATTCAACAATGAATTCAATATTTAATAATTATCGAACACCTCGCATTAAGAAGAAATGTATCATAGCAAATTAAATCTTAAATGTATAATTATAACCTAAATAAGAATTTATATTTGAGTTATATATACACTAGTGAGAATCAGTGTAATATTCAATGAAAATGTACAGAGTGTCCAAAAATATGAAAGTTTGTATATGTATTCATACTTAAAATCAATATTAACAAAAAATTTTATTGCATTTGTATATGTAATAGTTCCATCCCTTTTTTCAAAAATGATTTTTTTCCTGTTACTCCGCATAGGAATATAAGGCATCCACTCGCCTCTTTCATTGGACCCGTTCGTTCACCAACAGCTTGATCTTTTCCCTAGTTTGCCCGTTTCTTGCTAGTTTAGCCTAGCTGTTTGACGCCAGGTGTAGTTGTGTTGGCCGCGCCATATACCACCATAGGTTTATTCTTGTTATGTTAATTGGATGTTTTCTTAAAATGTAGTCCATCCAACTCCATTTTCTGTGCTTGATTTGTCTCATTACCGGTACTTCGCCCGTTAGCTGTCATAAGTCTCTATTACTGATGGTGTTGGGTCAGAATATTCTACATATGATTCTTTGGCACTTATTCGCGAATACTTGAAGCTTTTATCTGATGTTGTTTGTAATCAGCTAAGTTTCACTCCATAGAGAAGTAAGTGTTCAAAATAACTCAACTTAAAAAATCTACTATATTTTTTGTAGTAAATTTACTACATTTTTTTGAAATTAGATACAGTTAGTTTCCATCAGCTATTCATTCACCAAAACAATATCAAAAATATATGCCGCATGGCAGGTATTAGAATGGAAAACTTAATTGAAATACATAATACAGTGTATTTAGTGTTGCCGTTTTATTTTAATCACAGTAAATTTGCTTCGAAATTATATTTTAAATCTACTTCTGCACTATACTTCTCCTGTTATCGAGCACTTTAACAACTCATATTACATTTTCAATCCATACACTCAACTCTTTCAATTTAAAAAGTAAAAACTTAAGCGGCAACACTGTTTTCAACATTTAACAAAATGTAATAACTTCTATTAAAAGAAACAAAACATCTAGGTTATTTATTGTATTTTTTTTCTATAGTTCTTCAAGTTTAATTTTCTATTTTTCTGCATTTATCGCAAATTGTACATATATGTATATATATATATGTAGCTATGTATTTTTTGAACACGATATACTCTTATTTTTCTAACACGTTCATACTTACAATATTTATTAGAACGTTTCTAATTTTTTTTTAATAAAGCGTATATTATAAATAAAAAAAAAGAATTGAGTGCAATAGAATAATAGATAAGTACTTTTATCTACTACATATATACTATAATTGTATTTTTTTTTTAAAAAATATCTTCAATTAATGTTCAATTAAAAATATGTCAAAATCTATTAATATTGATGTTAATATTAAGTACATAAGAAAATAAAGGATATTATTTATTGTATTACACCCACAATATGTTTATTTTAATTTCATACTATTTACTTTACAAATCAACTAAATATACCTTCAATTTAGAACTACAGTATTTTAGTATATATGTTAACTTATATAAATAACTATGTATACTAAGAATAGAATATTTCCTTTTAATTTAATTGAATATATAAGTTATAATTATTATATAAATTTGTATAAGACTTGTAGTGTATATACGTACATATTTAGTTAAGTCAATAACTATTGATTGATTCATTCATGTATTTTTTTTGTACTATTATTAAAACTTATGTTAAACAAGTAGGAAAATTTTTAGTTACCCTTGCCAACTCTATGACACCTGTGCGAACTCCTCATATTCCAGTATATCCGGTCAAATTTTCAACCCCTTTAATATCAAAAGCGAATTTTTTTTTTTGAATGCATTGGAGCTATTCTAAGCATCTCAGTATTTGGAGTAATTATCAGAGGAGAGGAAATATCCTAGGCAACAAACTCTGTTTGGAGTAATTATCTTCGCTTCTTCTCATGGTTTTCTAATTGACATCTGTTTTTCTGAAGACCGCTCTAAAATACCAGTGCGACGCAAAAATACCCTAGATGATCGCCTCAAAATACCTGGAGTCTAAGGGGTTTTTAAAGCGATCTCATTTTCGGTTACTGTGCTTTCGCAGTTACATATTCTTTTGACACTTATTGATGAACACTTGTAGGGTCCATTAAGGTTATATGGTAGGATTGTTTTTATAAAGGTGTTGAACATTCTCATTTAGGTGTCTACGAACATTTGTGTGTAACTCCGTATTATGACAATAAACAACTGAATATTACCTTACATCTAACCTTCTTGCTTTTGCTGTCAATGTCCGCTTTTACTTATAATTCAATCTAGGTAGTGAACATTTTTCTTTAAATGTCAATGATGTGTTATTTTTACCTGAATGATATGGGCTCTTAATGTTAAAATCCAATATCATTGATATCTCCATTTTAATATTTATTTTAAACCCCGCCCTTCAATCTAATTTGTAACTATAGTTCGTTGTACTCGATAGTATTCATATATAATATCCATACACTCGAATCATTATCTACCATACTTCAATCTATGAATTACATACAGAAAAAAAATCCTAACATACCTGTCACTACCATTTACTCACAGGTATAAAGAATTGAATTTTTGAAATACACCAGAATATTCAAGTACTTAATTATAGTTACATTTATATTGGGAAAAAAAAATTATTTATTTTATATGTGTTTTTAATCATTGACACTCATTTAAAAATAATTTGTATTTTTATAGTTCTTTCTTATCTATACTCACCTGTTTGTTATCTTATATATTTGTTGTAAGTTTTTTGAATTGAGTAAAGAAAATTTATACAAGTACTTATACTTATATATATACATATAGATATTGAAAAGCAAATACGGATTATTAAATAGTAGGGTACTATATAGGTATTTATTTACATTTTGTTTTAAGTACATTGGATTATTAAATGTACTTGAATTTTAGTTGAAATGAATATTGAATGTACTCTAGATATATATGTTTAATAAAATTTTTAATTTATTTATTACTAAGTAATTGTGTTATTTTTAGTAATTTTCCTATACTAACTTTTACTTAGTTGTACTTTGTGGATACTATTAGGTATTTGGTATTGTTATTATAATTACATACAAAGTACTTAAACTAAAAGAAATTAATATTGCTATCATGGTCTTCAAACAAAACCAATCCTTTAAAATGTCATAATTTTAATTAATTAATCAATTAATAGAAGAATAAGAAAAATAAATAAGATATAGTTTTATATTTTTTCTTCTTTGCTGTTGTAAGTACTTTGTTACTGTGATAAAATTTTTTAAAGGAATTAAATATCAGAATCTGGTTCAGTTGGTACTGCTATAGCGGTTTTAAATTTCTTCAAACTAGGATTATTGTTTTTGTTTAATGGCCCAGGTGTTGAAGACTCCTTGTTCTAACTCCCGCTAGAAGGGTCCAATATATTGTTCATACTTTTGTAAGTAACTTGTTGCATATGGTAAAACAGCAATGCTTTTCATTCGAAGATGTTCATGTTTAGAAGTCGAACTACAGCTCCTTCTAAAGATTGTTAAAGATGTACGGAGTCTAGCTATGTAACCCAAATTTCCATTTATTAAGTAATTTATCAAAGTAATGAGCTATAAGTTCTGAAAGATTTTCATTTGCCAAAGAAATTAACATGGCATGAAAGTACTTGTGACGTATAATAATTATGTAATCATTTAAATTACTGAATTAGATGCAATCAAATTACAAAGATTTCATCAAATTTCGTAGGCTACAGAATCTTTAAATATATTATTATTAAAAACTTCTTATTTCAATTTCTTAATTTGAAAGTACTTTCATAACTAAGTATATGTAAGCAAGTACTTATATAAAAAATAATTCCATGTAATATTTTTAAGCAATCAAAATACTCAACAAGATTGTAAAATAAGACTACACTTAGAACTTATAATCTTATAAGTTGACTTTATTAGCCATCAAATATGTCAGGTTCAAGTACACATTCATACAAACATTGCAAATTCATACAAAATTGTAAAAACGATCGGAAAGTGTAATGGAAAATGAAAGAAAATAAAAAGAAACAGTAGTTATGTGAATAATTTCTTTATAAGTAGGTACTTATTTATTTTTAGTGTTTTTTTTTTGTATATCTTGCATTGACTGTCAGTGACTAAAAAGTATAACTGGTTTTAATATTTTAATTCGGAAGTAAATTTAAATTGAAGTGCACATTGCATCGAACACCCCTCGAACTATGTGTTTTTGTCTTGATCCTCATTAATCACTTCCTCATATCAATAAAATTGAATTCACAAAATTGCTTTTAAACTTTAAGATTAGTTTGCCGGAAGTTTGGTTAAATACTCAAAATATACAAAACTTTGAATACTCAGCAGCTTGTATAGGGCTTCTGAAGGCTTCTAAAACCCTTTAACCAATCATCGTTGCAAAAGTTATTCTACTCCCAAAGAATTACACCCAATATAAATTCAAAGATTGGAAGAGAAAAACTGAGTACCTAACCACTAATTGAATTCAATTTCTCAAATTTTCTCCAGGAGAACTGTACATTCGAAATGTTTTTGTACGGAACGGCTTAATGAGCCGAAAAAAACAATAGGTACTTATTCCTAACCTAAATGAACAGATTCTTCTTCTATGACTCTACAGTCCGTTGTCGAACATTAGCCTCCTCCTTAATCATTCTCCTCCAATTCACTCGATGTTGGGTGCCAGTTATCCAATTTTGCTTTTGGAGCATTGAAACAACGTCCAACTCGACTGCATGAATCCATCGATTTGTCGGCTTGTCTTATTCTATCTATTTTTAAATTCAATACTTTCTTCAATACGGAAATCTGGCATATGTTGTATGTGACCGGCCGACCCAAGGTTGTAGCTTCATGTATGTCACAACATCACTTTCGGTATATGCATTTTATAGCTTTGCACTACGCCGCATTCTAAATTGGATGATGAAAATTCCAGATTTCATATTCCAGATAAAAATTTCTACTAATTGTTGAATGGTCAATCAGATGAGCGTTGTAGCTGCAGTCAAGCAGTTAAAAATTACAAACAAGTAAAATACTAATAATGAAGCTTTTTTAGTGGTTCAAGAAAACTTCAATTATTTATTAAGCCCTTGTAACACGTAAATGTTTTTTCTTCAAAATATTAAATTTCAATCAGTTGATGATTTTAATCGTTCAAGCGTTATAGGTGACTGGGGAATCAATTGACAACTAGAGTATTCTTTATAAAGGCTAAAATCATCTTATTAGATTAATCAGCTCTGTAACTCTATTAGACGGTTTCCTTCGCTCGACTTTTCTGTGTTAACACCTCCTACCCAACTAATAGGAGCTTGTTAAGGATATACACTATAAGATGCATGTTACTAAATATATCGTATATTTTATACAAGGTATCTTGCGTTAATTTTCACATAGAAGAGTTGATGGGGGATGTTAGGAGATAATAGGAGATGAACCATCATCATTGGGTATGGGGAATAGGGCCTTAAGAGATGAAGATGGTATGTGGACCCAATCATGTAATAAATCTTTAAGGCTACATAAATCCTTCGGGACTTAAGATAGACCCAACCTTTCATAGAATTTTTTGATTGCTTCAACATCCCCCATATCACCTTTTACTCTATGTAAAAGTTAACATGGGACACCTTCTATTTAACAAAAATTGCGTACATGTTAAGTAATTTGAAAAAATTTATCAATTTATTTTTATTATAACTGTACTTTGTGTATAATCCTTTTTTTTTTATTTTTTTATAAATACAGAAAAATTGTTTACATGTTGCACAATCAAAAGGAAAAATACGAAAAAACAATTGGGAAACACAATGTTATTGTTTTATTTTATTGAAAAAGAAAATAAAATTTTCCATTTCTGTTTACTATGCAGTTTTTCCATTTTCATTTTTATTTTGTACTTTTTTTTACATTTTTGTTGTACCTAACCGTTGTAAATGAATTGAAAATGTTGTAATTGTATTATTTTTATTGAAGGTTATCAAGCCGGAAATAAAATAAAAATGGTTTTTTTTTCTCCTAGGTATTTTAAATACTTAGTGGGGGCTAAATAAAAAAAAACAAAAAGTAAAATGAAAATTTTTAAAATTTACTTATCCGTATAAAAAGATAAGGTTAGTATAATGGTCAATCAATAAAACAATGAAAATGTAAAAAGAGTGGGCGGGTATAGCGGGTTTTTTTCATATTTTTTTATAATACGTGACATTTTTTTTATTTTAAATTTGAAACACAATACGACTAGTTGGCATAGTGATTAGAGTGGCGACTAGTCATTCGAGGGGCTCTCCGGGTTCGAATTCGAATGAAAGTGAATAAAAAACTTTTATCTGGTTTTGGGGTCGACTCAACTACCATTCGTCCAAATTGGCTTCTATTAATTCTATTTTGAAATTATACACGAATAATTTAATTTCAATAATATAACTCACAGATATAAAAATACGTTATAAATCAAATACGAAATTAATGCAATATATAACAAATAGATCCAAGACAATTTCTACATGTTATATGACTACTCTTTATTTCGGTTCTTCCTCTTTCAATTCTGATATAAAAATAACATATTCCAATAAAATTGCTTGTGATACTAAATAACCATTAATAGTGCTGGGATCAATTTTTGAATCCACCTCTAAAACCTCTCTTTAATCCCTATTTAGAATACAGCATATAAGAGTAAATATTCTGAAAACCGGGAATGTCATGAAGTTTGGAATACAACACTTAAAAATTATTTTAGTTAGTTCATCCTTTTATAATTAAGAGTAATTTGCCTGACTTTAAAAGGATATCATATCATCAAAAACAATTAAATAGAGGATCACCAATTGAAAAAGATTATAAATCACTTACAATTAGATAAAATCCGTAAATGCAGTTTGGGCATTATCTACAACTGAAGTTTTAATCAATCACCGAATATCTGATCCAAGGAAATAAAGCCTTAGGGCTATCTTATGACACTTAACCAATTTGTTTTATTAAATTGTTATACAGTGCTTTGTGATAAAGACTATCGCAAAAAGATACACACAGTTCTTTCTATTGGGTATAGATATGATCGCATTTTACACTGAAGACGCTCTCTTGATTTAACGCTACTTTTCAATTTTTCCTTTTTTTTTACGAGGGAATCGAACGCTCGAAAGCCATCCATTGAAGCTGTACACACTCTTTATGACTTAACCAAACTTTAGGAAGGAACCTGTGTTACAAATGTATAGTTTGGTTACTGGAATGGAAATATGTAAGGATTTTTGGATTGTGGGGAGGTTATTTGGGAATTTAGGATTATGGGGAATGGGTAAAATTTGAAGGGATATTGAGGAAAAAGATATTAATATTTTTCCTAAATTTAATTAAGTCGTACAGATACGAATTGCCAACTTTAAGAAACACACTGGACGGAATATGGTTCCAAAATATCGACATGCCCATAACAATAGAATTTTCATAAGCCGTGTTCGCCGTAGTAGAATTGAGCATCCGATGCACTCCTTATTTGGCATTGGAAAACTTTGAGGCATTAATTGTTTTATTTCATTAGAAAAGGTGTTAATCCCCACTAGGTATCTATAAAACAGGGTAAGTGACCAGACTGTGCACCGATGCATCCTATTCTTATGTTAAATTACCTTACAGTATGTTAAATGCATGTAATAAATTATACATTGAACTTATTTTTAAAAAATATAATAAGTATAAAATTTATTATATTAAATATTAAATTACCTCCTTTGGCTACTAAATGTATATACATATATTATTAATAAATTATCCAATTATAGTTTTCAAAGTTCAAAGTCCTATTTATTATATGAGATTGCAAATACATACACATATATATATATATATATATATATACATAATTATAACCCCTATAATTATACTCTTATCATCATTTATAATCACAATTTTTGTAATAAATTGCAAATATATATAAAAAATATATAAAATATTATCCAATAAATGTATAAATGTATATGTATTACATTTATGTATATGTAAAATATAACGAATCACTTGAAAATGTTTTCAAAAAAAAGAAACGTTAATATTGTAACATATTGACATTATTTATACTGAATTTAGTTAACTCTTATTATTTGTGATTAAAAAAAAAAAAGCTCATAAAAGTTAAAAAATTTTGACTCATTCTTAATACGCGGACGTTTATTTTGGGTTGAATATTTATTTTTAAAAATCCTTGGTTTATTAGTTAAAAGAATATATACAAGGTGTACTGTTAGTTAAATTTAAATATTGTAAGTGAAATCATATTTTTTGATAAGTAAAAAGTGCTGCTAAATGGTGTGTCTCTTTATGTGTAAATTGTTTTTAAAGGGACTTTTCCAAAAATCTATGAGGGTTCTATGGGACTTAAGATGGAATATAATTGAAATATTTAGGGTGCTGCCTCTCCTTAATTTTAAAATTTTCTCGATTGAGTTCCAGAATGCACCATTCGTAATAAATGAATCAATTGTGAGTAACACTATAACCACCCTTGACATCTGTCATATTATTGGAGTTCCTTTTTATTTTAATAGATATTTTGGAATAAATAGCACTGGCTCTGTTGAAATGAAGTCACTCATACCTCCCTTGGCAAGTTTTCAGCTTTATTGATTACCCAAACAACTTTCATATTATTGCACACATAAATTTAGGATAGTTCAGTAGACTATCTTCAAACATCTACTAGACAATCTATCGGAGAGAACTCCTTTACTAAAAAAATTGGTTTGATTGCAAGCGATCTCGTTTTTTATACCATGCCAAACTGGTGGAGTCCGCTTTAAGTCAAATAATTAAGTAAAAAGTTTAATTTCAAATCCTAAACTTGTATTTAGTTTCGAATCAATTTTTCGTATTGATTTACTCAATTATAAAAACTCATTATATGCCAAGGAGCCTCTTTTTTACCTAATTATAGAGGACAGAGTCCACCTACATTTTCCTATAATTGGTGGACTACTTCCTTAGGCACAACGAAAAACTAAACTCCCTTGTGAGGTTTTTACTCAGTAAAACTACCAAACCACCGTAGCTAGAATATCGGAATAAACACTCCATATGATTGTGCCGTCTTCAAAAGTTTCGGAATAAAGGATCAAATGAATCAAAAGGGAGAAAGTTAATCTTTATAATAATTTTTAAAATTGTTTATATTATAAAACATAGCCTTCTTTTTACCTAATTATAAAGGACGGAGCCCACCTACTTTTTCCTATAGATGGTAAAATCCTTCTTCCTAAGACACAATTCATATTTTTAGTCAGTTGATAACTTAATCAATATTAGACCTATATTAACTAAATTTATATTTTACATCGACCTCTATGTTAGGTATTGGATCTTTATTTATTTCTTAAGTTCTTAGAACCAGTTTTCTTCTGCATTTTTGGTTATAAAGGTTTTAATATACGCGACTAGCTGCTTACTAAGCTGTTAAAAATTGCATTGATTTATTTTTTTTCCTACTTCAATTCTATAGTGATTCAATTGAGCACAACGGGACCTTCTTCTCCATATAATTTTCATTAAATATCCTATTAGAACTTAAATTTATATTATACTGTACGATATTATTAATACAAAATTTTGCAACTTATGGTATACCTTATACTCACATCACTTAATTACATAAACTTATTTTATATCATATCATATATATATATATATATATAATATGTGCATTATTAAATTTTAGGTCAATGGCATTATAAAAAGCCTTCGACATTTTGAACTGAATAATACACTTAACTTTTGAATTTAAACAGGTTTTTATATATAGATATATTCTTAAATAAGTTTACATACATTTTAATACTCAATACTTAATACTTAACATGTAGAACATCAAAAGAAACATAAGTAATTGTATTTATTTTTACACATTTAATTTGTTAAATGTGTAAACGCAAAACGCACTTAAAAGTGTTTAACAAATTAAAACATTTTTTTTTAAAAAAGTTCTTACAAACATTTAAGCTTTTATATCGAAATACTTAAAAAAAACAAAAACAAGTACTTAAATTTTGATTACTTATCTGATTAAAAGTACTTTTAAAAAAAGCAATTGTTTATTAAACTAAATACCATAAATTAAAAGAATTTTTCTGAGAAGTTTCTTCAAAACATTCGAAATTTACTTAGAATTTTTTGTTTTTTGATATCAAGTGGGTTAAAGTGGCACCACTTAATATTAAAAATAGAATTACTAAAAAATATGTTTCTTGAAAGTACTTATTATATAGATAAGATAAGTCCTCTATATTAATAAAGAATTCTAGGGCAATGTTGGGTTAATAGATTATAATCAGTATGGAGAAATTTACAAATCTCCAAGAATATTAAATTGCAGATAGGCCGTTCTAGGAGTCGAAGGGATTCCAAAGAAGAGTGGGAACATCTGGTAAATTTTGAATACTACAAACAGTTGGTTATAGACATTTGTAAATAAATTTATTAGAATAGGAAATATAGGAGATACAGGGCTAGATCAATCGGGAACAGGGACTTAAATGGAATTTGATAAGAAAGCAGAAAAATAGCCCAGCCAAGAACAACACCTAGGAAATGTCTTAAGATTTTAAATAAAATTTCTAATTTAAGTTCTATATATATAAAAACGAATGTTTGTTTGTATGTTTGTAGCGTATAGACTCCTAAACTGTTAAGCCAATTGTAATAGAAATTTGTATATATAGGTTTTTGGATACGGAAAAGGTCATTGGCTAAAAATTTTGTTCTAACGGTAGGCGAAGTTGAAGTTGCGGTGTTAGTATTTTAACTTTTTTGCTCTAACATAACAAAGGTCTGATCGATTGACTTCTAATTTCGTTAATGTGTTGCTCTTTGACAATGGAGTTGACTCTTTTAACAGACTTGGTATTTGTTAACCCGTATCGGCACGACAATTGATTATAAAAGAATTTTAGAAGCAAATTACTTCCAATTTTGCGAATTACTGCTTTGAATCAAAAGAGAGTTTCAAAAAAAAATTTATTGAGTTTATTTAACCTATTGTGGCACAACAATTTTTTAAAGATTTTTTTTTAGCTAAGTTTTCATAAATAAACTCTTATATTAACATTTAGACCAATGCCATGTGTAATTTATAAGAATGCATTGAGAGGCGCAGCAACGCGCATCTGATATATTAAAAATTATTTAGAGAACTACTAAATAACTATTCGCAAAACATTAAAAAATTCACGGTGATGTTTATAGTGGAATGAACCCTTAAAACCCCTTGAATATTAATTAGTTTCATATTAAATTGGTTGTTTTAATTTTTTATTTTTCAACGTAGGGTAGGTCAGTTTCATTAAATACTTTTTAGAAGACTTGAGTACAAAAGATAGCTTTATGCAATCAACTGAAATCAAGAAACTAAAGTTAAACTTCATAAACCTAGTTTCTAAAATGTGTCGTGGATACTTCTTCTCAATGTTTGACTTTATTTGCTAATTAGATAGACAATGTACGATACTACGAACACCCGAGCATTTAACTTATAAAATACGAAATTCCTCTTTTTCTACGCAAGCCTTTAATACCCCACTCACGTTTTTCTGAATAACTGAAGATTAAGTTTAAAGTAGTCAAAAAATCGCAATTTTATTTAAAGTAGTAAAAAATACTTAAAATATCTAATCAATGAAAAGGTTAACGTCCTTCCTTTGAAAATTTATAATCCTGAATGCTTTGGTCATGCTATTCGATAATCATAATATCATAAATCAAATTTATCGATTAAATTTGTAAAGTATTTCTGTTTTTATGGTTTCTTTTGTTTATTTTGTGTATTTTGTATCTAACTTTCAAACTTTAATCTTCTTTAAATATATATCTCTTCCATTTGATTATATATACATTTTTATTTATTATCCACCTCCATCCTTAACCAAAAAGATATATAAAGATTTAAAGATTTTTTCAGTTATTTTTATAATGATCCTTTAAAAAATTCATTCACATTTTTTTTTCTTGCTTTAAAATCTTAAAATACTTTACAAAACAAAATTCTAAAATTTATTCATAAGAAAAAATGTATCTACAGATAAAGTTTTTAATCTTAAAGATACAATTTTAAGATTAAAAATATTTTAAAAAAAATAAAAAAATCCAAACTTTAAATAGATACATATATTTGTGGTGATTGAAGGAAATGTTTTATATATGTATATTTAAACTGGAAACAGTTCATACATTTGTGGGAGGGCTACAAATAAAAATCTCGTTAATCAAAATCCGGTTCAATAAAATATCGTTGTTTTAAGGAAATACAGTAAAAATCCTTTTAATAAATGATTAGGGGATCTACCGTTACTTTATTAAATTACAAGAGGATTCACCGTTAGTTTTAAGATAAGAGTTATACTTTATACAGTGCTATATCTGGGTTTTTTGAAAAGATGATTTACCGTTACTTTTTTAAATTTCAAGAGGATTCACCGTTATTTTATTTTTACCGATCAGAGTTATACTTTATACAGAGATAAAACTGGGTTTCTCGAAAAGAGGATTTACCGTTACATTATTAAATTGCAAGAGGATTCACCGTTGTTTTCAAAATTAAAGTTATATTTGATACAATGATATATCTGGGTTTTTTGAAAAGAGGATTTACCGTTACGTTATTAAATTACAAGAGGATTCACCATTATTTTCAATATCAGAGTTATACTTTATACAATTATATATCTGGGTTTCTTAAAATGAGGATTTACCGTTACGTTATTAAATTGCAAGAGGATTCACCGTTAGTTTTAAGATTGGAGTTATACTTTATACAGTGATAAAGCTGGCTTTCTTGAAAAGAGGATTTACCGTTACATTATTAAATTCCAAGAGGACTTACTGTTATTTTCAAAATTAGAGTCATACTTATACAGTGATATAACTGAGTTTCTGGAAAAGAGGATTTACCGTTACTTTATTAAATTGCAAGAGGATTCACCGTTAATTTCAAGATCAATATTATACTTCATACAAGAATATATCTGTGATTCTTTAGAATGTTTTTGTAGATGTTTTAGAAGATTCTGAATAGAGAAGACTTTATGGTTAGATTAAAAATCAGAAAACCCATATTTCCATAATTTTTATATGTAACTTATTCTAATAAAGATATTAACAAAACGAGATTTTGAAGTACGAAAAATTGTATCCAATCCTAAAATTTGTAAATATTTTAGTATAGTAGCTAGATAACTATTGTATAGATATACTTACTTAAATTATGTCTTGCTTTATGAATTTTCATCCCGGTTTTTTTTTTTCATTCAAATATATAGTTTTGAAAAATGTTTTTCTTTATATTTTTCATTCAATTTTCCATTTTCCTATCACAAAATAAGAAAAAAAAAGAAAACAAAAATAATAACAAATCCAAGTGAACATTTAGTGTATACGAGTATTACAGTCTACAGAAAAAGAGCAAAAAAATTATATTTATGTAAGTAGGTTGTAAATAGTAGATATAAAAACCAGTGACGTAATAAAATTTATTGAATTTCTTAAAAAGTACAATTTATTGACAATTTAATTCTGTTTTATTTAATGAAAAAAAAAAAAGGGGATTCTACGGTTTAACTAGTATCCGCGTAGGACCAAATGACTATATATAAAAGATAGCCGGTGTTGCCAGCTTTCAAAAAATATATAGCTTTAGTGGCGCATATTATCCTTTAAGGACGAAAAGGACATTTAAAAGTATCCTTGTTATTTTAGTCTATTTTACAAAAACCGTTATAACTAGCGATCTGTTTAATATATTTATATTCAATCAAAGCTATTAATTAAGATGACGGTCTGGGAAATATTTTACCGTTTATTTGATGACGATAGGTGCTGCCGTTTTGGAGATATTGCAATTTTAAGTGGAATTTTAAAACAAAAAAAAAAAAAATTTTGAACTTTCAAAAAAACCATTATAACTATGAAATTTTCAAAAACACCCTGTAATTTTTATTATACTGTTAGAGAGGTCTTTTGACACTCTTTCCAACGGTATATAATAAGTATGGTATATGTTGATATATAGCCCCACCACACAACATGAATGAAAAACTGACACAACAATTTTATTAAAAAATACATTTTCATACTTTATTTCTCATAAATTTATTTTGCCTTTTTGTTGGGATGGTGTCATAATTCCAAAAAAAAAATTCCAAAGAAAGAAAAAAAAATAATTCCAAAAAAAAAAATTCCAAAAAAAAAATTCCAAAAATCAAAATTTAATGACAAACTATGTTTTAAAAACAGTAATTTTTTACATGCATATTTAAACAAATAAAAATTTAAAAATAGTGGGGGCTGCCGCCCCCAAACCCCCGCTAAACAAATTATTGAAACCCTGATTTTGAATCCAACTCTAAAATCCCTCCTAATTCAGAATCTCACGTATACAAATATATAAATATTCTGGAAAAAGCGTATAATCCTGTAATTGTAGCCAACTATAAAATCTCTCCTAATTATTTTTTACATGCATATTTAAACAAATAAAAATTTAAAAATAGTGGGGGCTGCCGCCCCCAAACCCCCGCTAAACAAATTATTGAAACCCTGATTTTGATACCAACTCTAAAATCCCTCCTAATTCAAAATTTCACGTATACAAATATATAAATATTCTGGAAAAAGCGTATAATCCTGTAATTGTAGCCAACTATAAAATCTCTTCTAATTATTTTTTACATGCATATTTAAACAAATAAAAATTTAAAAATAGTGGGGGCTGCCGCCCCCAAACCCCCGCTAAACAAATTATTGAAACCCTGATTTTGAATCCAACTCTAAAATCTCTCCTAATTCAGAATTTCACGTATACAAATATAAAAATATTCTGGAAAAAGCGTATAATCCTGTAATTGTAGCCAACTATAAAATCTCTCCTAATTATTTTTTACATGCATATTTAAACAAATAAAAATTTAAAAATAGTGGGGGCTGCCCCCCCCAAACCCCCGCTAAACAAATTATTGAAATCCTGATTTTGAATCCAACTCTAAAATCCCTCCTAATTCAGACTCTCACGTATACAAATATATAAATATTCTGGAAAAAGCGTATAATCCTGATTTTGTAACAAACTCTAAAATTCTTGCTCGCTAAAGCTATGGAAATATTTTTTGGATTTTTTTTTGGAATTTATTTTTTGGAATTTTTTTTTTTTGGAATTATTTTTTTTCTTTCTTTGGAAGTTTGTAAATTTGGAATTTTTTTTTTGGAATTATGACACCATCCCAACAAAAAGGCAAAATAAATTTATGAGAAATAAAGTATGAAAATGTATTTTTTAATAAAATTGTTGTGTCAGTTTTTCATTCATGTTCTCTGGTGGGGCTATTTATCAACATATACCATACTTATTATATACCGTTGGGAGTGTCAAAAGACCTTTCTAACAGTATAATAAAAAATACAGGGTGTTTTTGAAAATTTCATAGTTATAGTGGTTTTTTTGAAAGTTCAAAATTTTTTTTTTTTTTGTTTTAAATTTGCACTTGAAATTGCAATATCTCCCAAACGGCAGCACCTATCGTCATCAAATAAACGGTAAAATATTCTCCAGACTGTCATCTTAATTAATAGCCTTGATTGAATATATATATATTGAACAGATTGCTAGTTATAACGGTTTTTTTAAAATAGACTAAAATAACAAGGATACTTTTAAATGTCCTTTTCGTCCTTAAAGGATAATATGCGCCATTAAAACTATATATTTTTTGAAAGCTGGCAACACCAGCTATCTTTTGTATATAGTCATTTGGTCCTACTCGGATACTAGTTAAACCGTAGAATAGCCAAAAAAAAATATTTTTATTAAGTTTTTGCATTTAATTATTTCTATATTTAATTTTATTACCAATAGAATTGAAAATTGAATAGATTTTTAACCAATTAAATAGATCATATAAAACCTTTTGCAGAGGCGTCTATATTATATAATTTTATTAATTTGTCACATTAAAAAATGGGATTACGTCGTTTTTCTAAACCTTAATTAAGTCAACATACAGAGTGAGTAAATTTTAGGGAGCGTAATGTGGAATTTAAAATATGTTTCGCTCTTACTATACCATTTTACTTTCAAAATGGCAAAAGTAAACTTCAAAATAGAATAGTAAATTTCAATATGAGAATTAATCATTTATTGTAATAAAAAATATTTTAAATTCAATTTATTAATTTTCATATTTTCTAAGTTAAGAGCCGCAGTGATTTTTCTTTGAATGCTTGCATTAGTACATATTGTTGGTATAATTGTAAGAAAATCTTCTTCCATAAGGTTATCTTAAGCTCGAATATTGATAATACTTGAAAACTCTCTTCCATCATAACTCTTTACTACAGACCAGACATTTTCAATACGGTTAAACATTTGGCTATAGTGTTCAAGCTTGAGTATTCTGTTTTAACGAATTCCTCTCCATGCAAAAGTACTTTAATTTTCTGTCATTGTCAATTGACATAACAACTGTTTCGCCATTTCTAACTACGGCTTGACGAAGGCACGTCTGCATCCAAGCTTTTATATTTTCTTTCTTGTACAACCGTCTTTTTATTTCATAGTAAAAAAATAGTACTGTGCTTAGCAACCTATTACATGAACATTAGCACCATTTAAATCAGCTGCCACAGTAGTCTACTTCTCTCATTTTCAATTTTTCATATTAAAATTATAAAATTTTCAAAAATTTAATATAAAAACATATTGATTAATAATTTATCCTTATAATCATTAAATAATTCTGTCAATTAACCCATTGACTACCAGAGATTTTTCTTTTTTTCAAATATTTTATCCAAATAGTATAAACACTGCATTAATTTAAAATAACCTTCTGAAGTATTTTTTTGAATCACTTACAATTGAACTACTAAATGCCTCGAAATTCTTAAAACATACAAATATAATTACTAAGTATACATTAAATTACTGCACTCAAATAAAATTTTATTGTAAATTCTTTAACCTTGCTAGTAAAGTTCATAGGTCGTCCCTGATAAAAAAAAACAATAAAATTCTAAAAAAATAATAATATAAATTTTCGATATAAAAAAAACAAAAACAATTCTATATACTACAATACATATTTTTTAAGATTCATGAGTACTAGCATTTAAATTGAACAGAGCATTAGTGAATAAAAACAATAAGAAATATAACAAATACATATATATAAATAATAAAAAGCATGTTTTTTTTTTGTTTTTTGTTATTATTATTGTTTTGTTCATAAGTGAGTTGGCAGTTGGCACACTCAAAATATTATTTTATTTTTTTTATTTATATTTTTTTTTTTTGAATTCCCGTTCAACAATTTTAGCAGTGGCGCTGACAAAAAGCTTTTTATAATACCTAGCACATTATTCATAATTTTTTGGAATGATTCATTTATTAGAAAATTTCCTCGGTCCGTCTGTTTCTCTCCTGATAAAACTTCTACAAAACTTGATTCATTAATTTAGTAACTTCAAAAAAATATCATTGCAAAAATAATATATCCCGCCCCTAAAGGAATTAACAACCCTCTTTCAAAGATTGATTAGACTAGTCCTACATTTAAATGGTTGCTTCATAATTTCTACAGATATTTTTTTAAGTACTTAAAACTCGTAGACAACAGTTATTTTAAAGTTTGTTTTTGTGGTCTTTTGTTCTAATTTACCGTTATACAAAATTTTTTTTAACAATTTAAACACCCTGTATCATTCAGTAAACAACTTATATTAAAAATTGTAAAATTCACAAAGAATTAGCATCTCTAAGAACTGTTAGGTATATGTTAGCTTTTAATTTTAACATCAAAATTTTTCAAAAATTTTTAACACCCTGTATAATCTAAATATTTGAAACCAGTATCTTTAAAACAAAGTTTGAATCTCTAAGAATAAGACGTATAATAGAACGATTTTAACCCAAGGGCGTGAAGCATAGACCCTTAAAACACCTGTTGGCATTTCGGAATCTTTGAGAGTAAAAAAATTACAAAAAGGGTACGGAGCGGCTGAGAGCGAAGATGGTTCAAAAAGGGGGCTCAAGATGTAAATTTGATATTGAATAATTGAAACTGAACATATAAAATTAAAGTAATATTAAGCATGAATAGGACACTATATAAAAATTTCAGAATGCACATACTAGAACTAGTGAGAGAAACCAAAAATAAGGTAGTTGGACACTAAGTTGAAGACGGACTAAGAGTATTAGTAGTAAGAAATAGGAAGAGAGTAGTGTACATGCGGTGTCAAAAGTATGGTGCGCAAGTTAAACTTCAAGACAAATGGAGTTTGTTAAAAATTGAATCTTCCGTCTAGATGTTTTTCACTCCTGGGCCTCACTCCTCAAAAATCCTAAATCCAAAACAGATATCTGAATTCAATTCCAAAAAAACATATAATCACAATTCAAGAATTTTATATTTAAGTCATTTTGAAAATGTGCTCCATTAAATACCATTGATTTTATTGGACTACCCTGTTTTTGTAAAAATTTGTTTTTTTGCCAAATAATTTTTTTATAAAAAAAAAAAAAAAAAAAAAAACTTATCATATAAAATTTAAAAAAACAAAAAACAATTCAACAACAACCACCGATTTTAAAAGTCTGCTGAGACACACACCAAAAATGATGTTTATACTTTAAAAAGTGATAATTGATGATGATGATGATGAGAAAATCGATGAAGTAATGATTTTTTTTTTTTCTTGTTTTTTTTTTCATTGAATCCGATGGTTAAAATGATGACGAATAGATTTCAAGTAATTTTTTTGTTGTTGTTTTTTTTTTTCATTTTCTTCTCATTTTATTTTTAAATATTATTAAAATGTGCAAAAATTACTCATCAAAGAAACTCAAAAGTAAAAAAGAAGTGGATTTCAAGATTAATGACTTAAAAAGAAACAAACGAGATTTTTATTATACAAATCTACTTACGTAACAAATGTATATGTATATATATATATATGTAATGTTAGCACCTTGAAACATCAAAAGAGGTAACAATTATTAAAAATGGCATGAGATTCGTGAATCGTGCGAAATGATATCATCAATATTACTCTATCTATCTATCTCGCTCATTTATTTATTATCATTTTATGAGTGAATATTTTTTTTGCTAATTCATTTTTATGTTATTTTTTTATGTTTTATGTTTTGTGGTTTTTTTTTTTTTGGATTATTATAATTTCTGTAGGTGTCATCCATATGATGCTCATTTTAGAAAAAAATGAGAAACAACAACAAAAGATGAAATGTAAAGGTGAAAATATGGGTATTCCAAATAATTAGTATGAAATTTTTATAGTGTAAATTGTTTTTTATAATCGGTGCAAACCGATCTAGCCTCATCAATCGATAAAATCATCGATGTCAGCTTTAAAAACTGTTAGGTATATGTCAGCTTTTAATTTGTAAAATCAAAATTTTTTAAATATTTTTAACACCCTGTATCATCTAAATATTTGAAACCAGAGTCTTTAAAACAAAGTTTGAATCTCGAAGAATAAGACGTATAATAGAACGGTTTTAACCCACGGGCGTGAAGCTTAGACCCTTAAAACATCCGTTGGCAATTCTGAATCTTTGAGAGTAAAAATACTTCCAAAAGTGCACAGAGCGGTTGAAAACGAAGATAATTCACACAAAGGCTCAAGATGTAAATGGAACGTCTTAGTGGAACGTCTACTATTATCATCTCTACCTTTAGCATCGTCGATTCGAGGTCTAATATTATCGGTACCAGCTCTAACATCATCCATGCCTACTTTAGAATCATCATTGGAACGTCTACTATTATCAGTTCTAGCTTTAGCATCGTCGGCCCCAGGTCTAGTATCATTGGAAGCAGCTCTAACATCATCCATATCTGTTTTAGCATCATCTGTGCAAACTCTATTATTATCAGTTTCAGCTTTCATCTAGCGTCATCAGTACCAGCTCAAGCTTCATTGGTTTTGGCTGGACGTAATCTTTATATTCTAGCTAATCTTTTTCATAAAATACTTACTATAACTAAAGTATTTATTGATTAGTTTTTTGTGGTCCAAAGTTGGTGAAAAGACCTTAGATAGTGCGAGACTTATATCCACGAAATCTACCTTCTTCCATTGCTATTGATAGTTGGAGCAAGTTGGATCAAATCCCGAGTCCCGAATAATGGCTTAGGAGTGAGAATCGGATATAAACAGATAAAGGGATGTTAATTTAAATAAGTATGAATTGGGAAGCACATATGTTGAAAATGTGTTCCATGACTTTTAAGCTACGAGTTATGAAGGGTGATTGGGTGGATTAATGGATTTTGCACCGAAAAGCTAAAAATGTTTGTCAAGATGCTTCATATTTCCTTGGAGTTTAAAATTTGACGAGTTTGTTTTATTAAAAAAGTTCAGACTATTTTAATTAATCACATTTGAATTTTTGAGTATTTTTACTTTTTTAAGTATTCCTTAGAGTGCGCGGCTCAAATATTTTAATCGGAAGCCAACTTTGATTACAATCGAGTTTTTTTTTTTTGATTGAATTCAGCTGAAAATTCAAATATGAAGGGAAAAATTACCTCATACCCAAAGTAATCATTTTATTTTTTTTTTTAATTTCTTTTTAATGGGATGAGAAATGAGGTAATCATTTATACTTTTCAAAAGGTACAAGTATTCGTATATATATGTGTCTGTATTATAATAAAAATATAAATATATGTATATGTGATGACTACAACTTACTTTATAGCGTAAATAATTTTACGTAATTAAAATTGTATTCAAAGCGAAAAAAAAAAGAGTTAATAACTAAAGTACTTATACTTATACTATTTTTGCTACTTATAGTTAGTATATTATGTAATATTATGTATATATATTAAAATGTTTGTTTAGAAAATGACCTTCAAAAAATCAAATAAAAACTAATATAATTATTAAAATGTAAAAAAAAAAAACATAAAATTTAATAATTAGTTTGAACTTTTGACTAATTTGAAAAGTAAATGAAGTCAAAATTGAAATTTTTTTTAAAGAATACAAGTAATTGTTTTTTAAAAGTAATTGTTTTGTTAAATGATGAATTTCATTATTTTGTTATTTAATAATTAATATTATTAGTGAGTATATAACTACAGACAAAAGGAGATTATACACAAAGTAATCGTTTCTAAGTTTTTTTTAACTCTTTTCAAAATTTTTAAAGATAATGAATAAGATTTTTCTAGAGTACCATTTCCTATTGCAGACTATACCCTTCAATCCTGATTTATATTGCATTTGAATCTATTAATCTATAAACGATCCGATGCAGCAATCAATTACATTAGTATTCTAATTACATAGCATCTTACTACAAATACTAAGTAATTACTTATTTTGGTTCCAAGAGTACTAAAATTTGATTTATTTCATTCATAGGTTCATAGGTTCCCCTGATTGGGTTTTTTGAAAAATGCAAAAATGAATCTATAAATTAAATTTACTAGTTTTGTAATAAATAATTAGTAATTACTATATGGATTTTAATATGAGTACTTAAGTACTTACATTTTACTTTAAAATATTTTGTTCTAAAAATAACTGAAAAATGTTGGTTTTATTCGAACTTTCTAAACTTTATGACCATAAAACGTAAGTATTTATGTATAAGTTATTTCAGTTTGTCTCTGAACATTGACTTACCCCGCCCCTTTCTTTAAATTGAGGTTCATTGAATCAACATTGAAAGATTCATAGTTCACGATAACGCCATCAATTATGTCAAAGTATTGTCACCGGGCCTGCATCAATATATATAGGATGGAGTGTGTCATCTATGGTGAAACGGCACGTGCCTTTGTAAAAAAAAACTGACCTTGATGTGGTGGCGTTTATTGAGAAATAAATAATACATTTTATGATGTTTAACACAAAGAAAATTTAATTAGATGTCTCCTAAGTGAATACTGAAGTGATAAGTAATAATTTTTTTGAAAAATTTGCCATTCATATGTATATTGCAAAAAAATGAAAACTAAAATAATGAGTAATAATAAGTGAGTACTTAAAATTTCTGAGTACTTAAAGCTTCAAAAGTATTCTCTAATGGAAAATAATTGTGTAAAAATTCTTAGTTAAAATCAATCATTCAAACTCTATATATATATATAGTGATTGATTTAATTAGTTAAGAACTTGTTAGATAATAATTAATTTAATTTTTTTCACCCATCTTATATTGAACCCTAAATTAAATTAAAATGCTTATTCTTTTTGTTTGATATAGAATAGACTACTTCTACAATATATTTTTTATATATACATATATATATAAATTTATTATAATTTAATCTAATACTATCATATATATTTATCGTATATATATATATTATATATTCTCTTGTGTCTTTCTTAATTTTATTTCCTTCTGCAGTCAAATTCAATTTTTTTTTCAATAATTTATTTACAAATATAAAATAAAATGGGTTAGATACAATTGTTCGTATCACAAAATCTCGTTTTATTTAAACCTCTAATTATTCTTTCTTAAAATGAGAATACACAAAGTTCTTGAGAGTGTGTTATAACATCTAAAGCGTTATTGGATTTTCAATTGCAAGTTGTCTGTGTTATCATTTGACTATATTATCATTTAAGTGTATGGATATAAATACATTTATATATAAATGTATATACTGTTTGACGAATGGTAACCTTAATCCAATATACTTCATCTGAATCCGAAATAAATCCTTATTCATTTATATGTAAATGACTTCTGACTTTATTTCTTAGTTTAAATTTATTTTAAAAAAGTAGAGATTGCACGATTCGAAATTAGGGCTTTGAAAACATTTTAGGGTTGAATTTAAAAACTAAGTTTTCTTTTTTTCTAAAATAATTATGTATATGTATACATAATATATATAAAAAGTACATACAAATTCAATTCAAATGGCATAAAAAACATTGGAATGAAATAAAGTCTAATAGCAATACCACTTGAAAATACAGGCCATGTTCAATGAAAATACAGGCCATTGCCACAAAGTCTAAAAGAATATAGTGTAGTCATACTAACCAAAATTTAATCAAATCTTTGTTTTTTAAAAGGTCATATTATCGAATATTTAATTACTGTAAATATAAGTACAATACAAACATGTGGATAAAAGGAGTATCCAGATTTTATATCCTCCGGTAAAATCCACTGTTATTCAGAATCATGCGTGTGAAAGTGTATAACTCTGTTTTTCTAAATTAATGTAAAATCCCTTTTGATTATAAAATTGTATCTACATATCAATTACATTAAAATAAGATTTTGGTAGATTGAAATATTATAAGATACGGTATTTTGATTAATTCAAATTTTAAGATACGAGCATTTGTACCGCTCCCAATCCCAAAATCAAATATATAAATCGATTTACAATAAACGTCAAAGTTTTGTTTTTTGTTTCATGTTTTTTGTTCATTCTAGAGACTAGTGTTTTAATTTTCTTTTAAGTGCCAAATAATTTTGGTTTGGCTTGGATCCAAAAAAAAAAAAAAAAAAATTGGCTGCATTTCCTTATAAAATAAAAATAAATCTAATTAAAAAATACAATAAAAGTGAATTTTTACCTGTACACAATAATCATTAAATCAAAATATATATTCTCACTTCAAATTTAAAATTGAAGCTTTACTTCCTCTGTTATGGTTGTCTGTATAGACTGTAATAAAAATCCAAATGGAATTAATCCAAAAAAAAATTGTTTAGGGAATTAAAAATACTAAGTTCCAAACAAATTTTAAAGTCGAACCATTATGAAATATAATAAAATTTTATTTGTTATATTTTGGAAAAAGCCCCAATAGATACAGAAGATAGGATCAGATAAAACAACTATAGATTCAAATTCATTTAAATTCAAATTATGAAATTTATAGATAAAATTGGAATTAATTTAAGGCAGATGATTTGTAAAAATATTTTATATAAAATTTGAACAATGAAACAACGTATAACGAGACCTGAATAAAAGGAAATAACAAAAGGACAGTTGGTATGGCCTAAGACCAAGGACTTTAGTCTTATTTGTTTAAATATTTTAAGAATTACATAGAATATATGGCAATGACGGCTATCCTTTATAATTTAAACAAATTTTCTGTGATAACAGAAAAAGCAACGTAAACCGAGGTCCGAGAAATTAAAAAAAGTTCGCCTGTAAATTGTACCTAGAACAGAAGAAAATAACCACGCATATAAAGAGATATTTGATTTAGAATGTTAAATAAAAAGTAAAGGGATGACTACACGTCTTCTAATTCGGCAAGTAACGGAACGTTTTCTAATATTTGTTTGAGCACACCAAACAGTGGTAATCGCTAAAGTTGGTATTCCAAGGATTTTAAGTTATATTTGTAAAGTGTATAACAGTTTAATTTTCTCCAAAGTCCAATAAAACGTTTCAATCTAATGGACTACTGACGATTGTCAAATTTGTTAAAACAAGTTTTCAATTCTATTGAAGAATTATTTGGACGCACTAAATCTGAAGATTTCTTAAAGTATTGAGTACCGTATTAAAATTCCATAAAACCCAACACTTATTTTATGAATATTCTCTTCTGAACTTTCAAAAAATTATATATATATTACAAGTCATTAGCATCAAATATAAATATATATATATATAAATCTTTTTACAAATCCATCTTATTATATATTGCGTTTGTTTACATTCGAATAAAGCAAGTTTTATATATATACAAGGTGTTTCAAAAATTCGATATAATAAAATTCAATTCGATATAATAAAGTACATAATCTATAATAATTTTTTTCTGAAGATTTTATAACTTTAGAAGTCCCTAGTCTTAAAGCTGTAATCAAGATAGCTCAATTGAATATATATACAGGGTGTTTCCGAATCAAATAAATATAATAACTAAACTAATGCACACATTCACTCAAGTAGGTAATTTTTTTATGAAGATTTTACAACTTTAGAAGCCCGTGGTCTTAAAACTGTATAACAGATAGTTGAATATTATAAACAGGGTATTTCCTAACCAAATAGGCCAATACCTAAATCTCTTAAGTAAAGTATTTTTTTTCCTGCCGATTTTATAGCTTTTGAAGCCCGTAATAGATATTAGGTTGTGAAAAAAATTTCCTCAGACTTTAAACTCAATTTTACGGTAAAATTTGCAAATTTTTACAAACACCGTTAGATACAGTTAAGATACAGTAATTTTGGATAACAATTTAAGGAAAGCGTATTACAATTTTTAGTTAAGCTTCCAGTCCTTCAGATTAGACCGATATACCAAATAAAATAAAAACTCATAGATAATTTATACTCTATTACTGTAAACAAATTTAATAAAAACAAAACACCCTGTATATTCATGTATACCATGTATATATTCAAAAAAAATAATAGTAATTTAATATTGTAGAATAAATTATTTATGAAAACTAAACATAGAACAAGGACCACCAAAGAATATCATTTATATTCATGTACAATGTACATACATAATATTAATACATATAGATTATCAATATAAATTGTAAATATTGATTTAAATTATCTTTGTATTTGTACAAAAAAAACAACTATAAAATACAAGCAAATCATTTAAAAAAAAAAACAGGATAAAAGGATAATCATTTTTAGATTTTATTTATTTTACGATAACTTTGCACAAAAAAATGTCACGTTACAGGATTTTTAATATTAAATATGTATATTATATACATATATATTTACAAAATATTTTATATATAGAATTTATAAATACTACTATGTATATATGAATACCACTACTTGGTAGTTATATACATATATGTTGTAATTTAAAATTAAAAAAAAGTCCTTTGAATACACCTGTAGAAATAATTGTAATATATATAAACTAATCTTGATTATACCAAAGAGCATTAAGTTTTAGGGGATTTTTTTTCTTCTTTTATTTTTTTTTTTCTTTTTATTTTTTGTACAAAATTAAAAAAAATTTTAATTTTACAAAAAAAAAACTTTTTTACAAAGTTTTTACAAAGGTACACAAAAACTATAACCCCTAAAAGAAAATGTAAAAAAAAAAAAAAAAATTGTATATGAACTTTGTATGCATCCTTTGAAGGACATTTTTGTTGTCAAGGACATTATTCATTTTTTTTTTTTTTTGTACAAGGAACATGCAAAAGGTACTAACCATGGTTTAAATTAAAAAAAAAAAATAAAAAAATAAAGGTAAATAATAATATTTATATAAAATATATACTTGCCAAATTAATAAAAGAAAGGGACTTTTGAAAAAAAAAGGAAAACTTTGAAAATAACAACTAAAACATAAAATAAATGTAAATTAAAAATGCATTTCATAGATTTTAATTTTAAAAAAATTGGTTTTTCTTTTTTGTTATTTTTAAATTTTAATTATAAAACTTATTTAAAATTTAAATCATAAAACTTATTCAAAATGTCCTTTAGAAATTAAGAAATAAAAAGGATTCAAATGTATTGCATACTTTTAGGCGTATTTATTTTTAAAATGAATTCCAAAGAAATCTGACTTTGAATTAAATGTCACTGGGGCTTCGATTGTTTAGTTTTTAAGTATACGTGGCGTAGCGACCGGGGGAAAGATTAAAAGGGCTACAATATGCAATACACGAAATTGTAGGGGTTATAATATCCTTAAATTTTTTTTAACAAATGAATATTTACAAATTTGTAAAACCATTAAGTGAGAAATTCCCCGCAACGTTTTTTACATTTCGAATTTTTTGATAATCTTATGAACTCAGGCCCTTCATAAGTACAAACAGATGTTTTTTATTCGAGTTTTGTCCGAGGAATAACTTTGTATACAAGAGTTCGTATTTTTCTAATTTTAAACAAAAAATTACTACCAAATTTACAAGTAATTTAAAATCATTAATTTTAATTTTATTTAAATAAGAAAAAGTTTTTTTTTGAAAATTCAAGCACTTAAAAAAAATTGATAATAATTTCATGTAAAATTTTTTAAAAACTCTTTTACATTTTTAAAGAATAGAAAAGTTGAGTATAAAATTTGAAATTTAAAAAGTATTAAGTCTAGTAATTTATTGAAATTTTTTGTAAAAAATGCACTTTGTTACGATTACAAAACCGAAATACACACTTAAATCCATCCGACACGGATGATAATCAAATGGAAATGTGGAAAACTATTTCTAATAAAAAAATTCCAATAAAAAAAATCAGCTTTTAAAAAAAGATTTTTTTTCAGTTAGGTCAGTTTCATTTTCATTTTTCATAATTAAAAAAGTTTGAATACATTTTAAAAATTTTCCCTACTTGGATACGCTTTCTTGTTTTTCCGGTACATTTCAGATACTGAATATATTTTTCGATTAAATAATATTTAAGTTATTGAAATTTTGTTTAAAAAGGGCGTATTTGTTATTTAAAATGTCATGATAACATTAGCTTTGAATTTTTTTAACTTTTTAAAACATCTTTTATTGTGACTCAAAATTAAAAAGTAATCAAGTACTAAGAGTACAATATGACTATTGGTCAGCGTAGTGGTAAAGACGACGCCTTTCATGTGGAATACCTCGGGTTCAAACCCAGGTCAGATAATATCTAATAAAAAGATATCGTAAAATTGTATTGTTATATCGTCATATAAAATAAAATTTAATAAAAATATACAAATAACTCTTGTGTAGAATAATAGATAGCGCACAAAATTAATATTTGTATATTCATAATTTCATACAATAGCTACAGCCGAGTAATTAACAGCTTAGTGAATATAACGATTACAGATACTGAAACCTGGTCAAAATAGACTTTTTGAATGCCTTATCTTTTGAATCTAAAAGGAGTGGGAGAGGAATAAAAAAATGAGTAGCTACTAAGAGTTACTCAAAAATACTCAAAACTTAAAATTTTTTTAAACCTAAGATGTAATAATAATAATTTTATTAGAATTTTTTTTCAAGTTAATTTAGGAATATGAGTCAATGACAATTGTCCTAAAACCATTTTGCAAAAGACATTTCGCCTACTACCATATGGAAAAAACTAACTTAATAGCAACTATAAGTACTAACTATAGTACTAACTACTTAATAGCAAAATAATTTTTCACAAAAAGACTTTTAACAGAAGTGACTTTTGGCAAAATATTCTTTAAATGGGACATTTAAATGGGGCACTTGAATGCGCCTCTAAAGCTTTAAACTCTTTTAGGGATCTATTCCTTTGGTTATTTTTGCAATAAGTCCCTTTTGTCAAATCGTAATTGGCAAAATGTATTTTGCGAAATAGGTTTAGGTAAGCTGGTATGCCTCCAAAGAGAGTAGATTAATATTTTTCGAAACTTTACTGTAAATGGAACTAGCGAGTATGGAAGTAACGAGTATGAAAGTAACGAGTATACGAGTAACGAGCAAATAAGTACTTTGTATAAAGAAATGAGTTATAAGCCATATAGGTACGAGAGATGAGGTACAAATATAATTTAACTGTACTTTTTAACTGCCAAAATAATCCGATAACCTTGACTTATGTCTAATTTTTTTTAACTATATTAAATTCAGTTACTTTCAAACTTCCTTGACTTTAACCTTTTACGCTTCAGGTAATTTTGTTATTTATTTTATCTTGTAAATCATTTGAACAATATTCTCTTAATTAATGAATTTTGATAACAATATAATAAAATTGAACGTAACATAGGAACGTACAACAATGATACAAACTAGTATGACTATTGTGTAGGTATTTTTATTGTTATTATTATCTAAGCATAAATTTGAAAAAAAAAATAAAAATGTATTTATTCACCAGTAACTATGTACAAAAATTCTGTTTTTATTATATTTTTATTTCATAGTATTTTTTCACCTGAATATACATAACGGTTATCGGTTACCTATACTACAAATTAAATGTTTTTTTTTTTTTTTTTTTTTTTTAATAAACAAAACAAAGTATTAAAAATAAAAAATTTCAATTTTAATATGATGGTCTTTTAAAATGATATACTCTGAAGAGTGGAGAACATTGATGAGTTCAAAAGACTCATGAGATATTTTGAAAAAAGAGAATTAAAGAATTTCTCTTATATTTTTCTCTTTAACTTATATAACAAATATAATTCAGAACAAATTGAGTACAAAATAAAAAGCATTTTATTTAAATTTTTTATTAATACTTGAGCATAATTATGTACTCAACTTTTGAGTTGTGAGTTTTACTTGTGACTTGTCAAATTTCACTTGTATCTTATGATGTATTGTGATTTGTGAACCATGGACTCAAAATTGAGCACAAATCTGAGTAGATAATTTGAGTGACAATTTAAATATGTTTAATAAAAGCTCTTATATTGAAAGTTCATTATGTACTTAATACTTATATATGATTTGAATTCATTAAATCATATCTTATTTCAACTCAACATCTTTTTTGAATACAATGTATATATGTGCATGTGTGTGTAAGTACTTGTTTATAAAAAAATTTATTATACATATCATTCTTATGATTCTCTTAATCTTTCATGCAATCCAAAGCTTAAAACATAAAAATGTACTCAAATAAAATTATTTTAACAAAGCAACCAAAGTTATTCTGGTTTCCACAAAATAATCAATGAAAAAGAATATGAGTACTTAAATATTAAAAATAATTAAGTACCTATATAAAAGTACATGTGTACTTAAAAAAAATAATATTTAAATTTACAATTACAAAGAACATTTATATTACATATATGTATTACACTCAAGTACTACTTTAGTACTTTTAACTTCGTAAGTTTGTTTTATTTAATAAAATTCGTAACGGTATTTGGTAACCTATGATGACTGAGTATTTTTGTTGTAACCAATGGATGACTAATTATAATGAGTATTTTGGTGTTCTATCGAGGTACTTATAACATTTGTGGTTATGCAGTAATAAAAACCTTGTAATATAATTATATACCTACTTACTCGTATTGTATATAAAAATATGTAAATTACAAAATTTTCATAATTATATACAAAATATATACAACTGCAATAAAAGTACTCGTTAAAGTTATATTTTATTATAATATAGGAATTTGGTCAAAAGAATCCATACAATATTGAGAACTGAGATTGAAAAAACTTATGAGTTATATGACAGAGAGAGAATATAAAAGTATAGAGACTTTTGAGAGGTGAATTAAAAACAAATGGTGGAGAAGAGGGAGACCAGATGACAACAAATCAAAAAGAGATAATATGAAAAAAAAGAAATAAAATCAAAAACATTTCTCATAAAGGGAATTGAATACAATTGACGTTTATTTTGGAGTCATATTCATTGTTATAGTTATTTTGTTGTTGTTGTTATTCTTTTTTTCGTATTTCTTGTCATTTTATATTAAGGTCATCCACTTTATTATTGTTGTATGTCATAAAAAAGTTTCAAAAAAAATGAGAATAAGAATAACAAAAAAAAATAAAACTCTATTGTTTCGGGTATTTTTATTTTAACTTGTGGTATTATTAAATTTTAGTCAAAAAAAAACTACTCAACTTTGTTATATAATATTTTTTAATGATTATTAATAATTATTTAGAATTAAAAATTGAACTATTTTTTTTGAATTGTGTTCTCTTTTTAAATAATTAGTTTAATTATAATTTAAAAGTAATTGAAACGTTACATTTATAAGTACTTTGTATTTTGAGAAAATACCTACAGAATGAGTGAAAAATTGTCGAATAAAATTTAAATACAAAGTGGATTGTTCTCTTTTGTATGACTAATTGGAGCACACAACTTGGTATGAATATTCAAGATGCACTGCACTTGGTATGATTACTCGAGGTCTAATTAGAGAACGATTACCGCAAATGAACTTTTCTTAATCAAAATATTCTGAATCGAAATTAATCAAATTGTTTCTAACCCGATAGAACCTAAAGACAATATCACATTAGTCTTTATAGGACAATTACCTAGAACCTGGATCCTAAAAAGAAGCACATAATAACCTCAAGAATAATCTGAATTGATTACATTTTGGTTTTTATAGAGAAATATTAAACGTATTATTGTAGAACTCGATGAAGAGTAATAATGGCCCAGAAACCGATTTTACTTCAATAAATAAAGCCGAAATTGCGAATTGTGAGAATAACTCCTTATTTCCTCGGGCATTATTTCTGAGCACCGGAACTGACTCATTCAACTTTTATCAATAATATTTTTCTAACCCAAAATGTTTTACCTGACTTTTAATTTAAATTAATTATGCTAAAATAATCATACATAAAAATAGTCATACCAAATTATTATAGGAAAGGCTTTGCTAAATCTTATCATTGATTAAAACTGAAGTAAACCTTTTTTTAAGATATTAACTATATTAGGTAAGGTAGATTTTGTTAAAATACCTGTTTAAGTATAATTAATTATTCAAATTTAAGAACAGTGAAGCTTCTCTTAAATTACTTCGAAAACTAGTTCAAAAATAACTGAGAGTTAATAATAGTTGAGAATTATAAGAAGTGCAAAACGTTTGAAGTAAAATACAAAAAACTAATTTAACGTAATTTTGATGGAACAGGTGACAAGGAACAAGCAGAAAGGAACTATCATGGCTGAGAAATATTATGGAGTGGATAGGTGTGCGCACAATTGAAAACTTACTTCATACAGTCGCAAATAGAATGGAATTTGCTAATATTGTAGCCACCCCAACATATAATTAACACGCCGACCTCCAGCAGTGGATAGGCATCATAAGACAAAGAAGAAACTTAGAAAAAAGCACAAAAAGTTGTAAAATTTAAAGTTATGGAAATGATTACATATTACTGGATTTATATTTCATTGTACATTTAAATAAATTCTTAAAAAATAACTTCTTGTTAAGGTGCTTCTTGAATACGGATTTAATTAAAAGTATCCCAATTTAATTTAAAGTAGCTTTAAGTAAGCATAAGGTTTTGTCCATTATAGGGTGTGATTAAACCAAAATTTTAAATGATGTTATTAATAATTACTATATTGGGAGCAAAACCCCATTATAGGCATATGACCTGTGAAACTAAACCGCGTCACCAAACGTTATGTTCTAATAAGATTCCATCCAATATAAATGTACTAAGAGTGCGTTTATGTTGGAATTGCAATAAGTGAAAAGAGCGTCGATGATAAGAGCATAGCGCAGGAAACTATATACACGATTTAAATAGAGTGATGGTTATATTGGAGCACTGCTTTGATCATCGCAGATCCAAAATAAACACCGACGCAATAAGTGATAAGAGCGTCGATAAGAGCATAGCGTAGGAAACTATATACATGATTTAAATAGAGGTGTTTATATTGCAGCATTGCTTTGATCATCGCAGCTCCAATATAAACACCAACGCAATAAGTGATAAGAGCGTCGATAAGAGCGTAACGTAAAATACCATATACATGATTTAAATAGAAGTGTTTATATTGGAGTATTGCTTTGAGCATTGCATTTATAGCAGCTCCAACATAAACATACCCTTACTTATTCATGATAATTAGAAAAAAATTAATGTTTAAGTCAAAAAAAACAAAAATTGATTTAAAAACGTACGACAGTCTTCAGATGGCTAGAGGAAATTACAATAATTCAAAGATTTTTATAATTCAACCTGTACCTTCATCTTCTCCCAACTCATTTTAAAATATAAAATGTATATAAACATAAACATTGTACATGTATCCAATATATCAATTTTAAATAAATATACTTCCACTTAGACATATTAAAAAAAATATCTCTTATTTATTTACTTATTAATTACTTAATTATTTTTATAATTTTAATAAAACCTCTTAAAGACCTCCATTTATTTTTGGAAAAAAACACAAACTATTCTTTATTTAAATAATTTTTGATATTCAACTGGTGTATACTAAAAAAAAAACAAAACAAAAGTTTATAAACAAATAAAGTAAATAAATAAAATAAACAACTAAAAATTCTACCTGGGGGTTTGATAAAACCTCAAGGTCATTCGAAATAAACTTAAAAATTAAAATAAAATTAAAGTAATTAAAATTTTGAAGTTTTTTTTTTGACTTAATTTCGAAGGTTATTTCTAAATTATTCGATAATTATATTTTATTAAAAGACTTTAATTAGTATCTATACAGTTTACTTTTCCTTTTGACATTTTAGTTTAATGTTTAGATACATTTGTTTTTAAAATAATAAACAACATGTATCATTTTATTTACATATTCAATTATATTATATTTTACGCATTTTTCATTTGCTTTGAGATGTTTTGAATATTAAAAGTATTTTAGTATGACTTGTAGTATTTTTTAATTAATTTTAAATACTAATTATATATGTTGACAAGTTTTTAAAATTTACAAGATTTTAAATAAATATTTGCATTTGTCCAATTAGAATATACACAATGCTTATACAATGCCACATATTAGATACTTCATCTGATGTATATTCTTCTTTTACTCAAATTTATGAATCATAAATAATATTCAGATAATTACCTAAACTTAATCTCTAGATGTCTTAAAAAAATGCTTTGTCCCTGAATAAAATGAGTACTTGTAACATAAGTATGATTCCTTTTAGGACATATCGATTTATGTCAGACGTCTGCTACAAAACGAATCCATGGGATTGAAGTAATTAAATATTCAGATAATTATTTGAAAGACTAAGGTCGTAGATGTTTTAAAAAAATGCTTTGTCCCTGAAATTAAACGAGTACTTGTTAAATAAGTATGATTCCTATAGGGGAATATGAGTATTTGTTAAACGTCTCCTATAGAATGAGTCAATGGGATTTAAGTAATAAAATATTCAGATTATTATTTGATAAACCTAGGTCGTAGGTGCCTCAAGAAATGCTTAATATTTGAAATAAAGTGAGTACTGGAAATATAAGTATGAGTCGTCGGGACATATGAGTAATTGGTATAGGTCAGACTTCTTCTGTAAAAAAAAAAATATCTATGGTATATAAGAATTAAAATATACAGATGAACACTGATTAAAATAAGTTCCTAAATGGCTTAAGAAATACTTAATCCCTGAAATAATTCCTAAAGAGTCCTTTGGAAATATATGTATATCGGAGTCTCCTAGAAAACGAGTCTCCTAGTAAAAAGAGTAATTTAAGTAAAAAAAAATATTTAGATAATTACTTATTAAACTTACATTCTAGGTGCCATAAAAAATACTTAATCCCTAAAATAAAATTAGTACTTGTAATATAAAGATGATTCCTTGATATATATATGTCATTCGTCTACTAAAAAAAAGCATCCATGAGATATAATGTGCTAAATATTCAAATAATTACTTATTAAATTTTGTTCCCTTAAGCACCTTACGAAATACGTTGTCTCTGAATTAGTACTTGAAAAATAAGAATGATTTCTTTTGTACTTATGAATAAAACGTCTCCTATAAAAAGAGTCCATGAGATGAATAAAATATTCAGATAATTAAGTACTTATTAAATTTAGTTCCTAGATGCCATAATATATACTTAATCCCTAAAATAAGATGAGTACATGATATATAAGTATGATTCCTTTCAACATATGAGTAAGACTTCTCCTATAAAATGAGTCCATTGGATATAAGTAATATAATATTCAGATGATTACTTATTAAACTTAGTTCCTGTAGGTTCCTTAAGAAATATTAATCGCTTAAATTAAATGAGTACTTCAAATATAAGTAAGAATTCTTGTAATATATATGTTGACTCCCATATAATGAGCCCAAGGAATATAAGAATAACATATTCAATTACTTATACTTAGTTCCTAGGTACCTTAAGAAATACTTAATGCTTGAAAATAAAATAAGTACTTGAAATATAAGTATGAGTCCTTGTATTTAGATATATTCGTCAGACGTTTCCTTTAAAACGTGTACATGGGATTTAAGTACTTAAAATATAGTAAGAGTACTTGAAATATAAGTATGAGCCCTTGGAATATATATCAGACATCTCCCATAAATTGAGTCCTGGTACAGGTTGATATAAGTATATATGTACATCTCCTTAAAACTTACTAAAAACTTTAAAAAATTTTTAAATTTAAAATCAAAATAAATAAATATGATATCATCTTATATCACATACATATATGAATATATAATTATTTAATAATTACAGCATATAATATTTTAAAATAACAATTAAAAACAAAATCAATTTTGAATTAAATCTGAATATACTTAATATGATGATTTCATTATTACTCGTGTATATGATCAATATTCCATTTTATACATATACATTAACGTATAATTATGACCATATCATATTTCTTTGATGTCATCATCAAACATCATCAACTTTATATATATATATATATACAACAAGGATCTTATTACACAATATGATTTTTGTTGTAATATTTATAGTATGAAATGTGAAAGTCCTTGATAATACATTTTTAATATAATAAAATAAAAGGATAAAAAATAATTGATGTGGGAAATTGTACATTATCCTTTTTGTGTTAAAAAAACAAACAACAACAAAAATAAATTAAAGGATGAAAAAAAAAAAAAAAAAAAGAAAAACATTTTTATTTTTCACAATACAATGCATTAATATTGGTTGTAAATGATGCTGTTCTTTATTTTTTAGTTTTTTTCAGGAATCATTTTGTAAAAAAAATCTATATATAGTTATCTCTGTTGAGAATTGAATTTGAATAAGTGCCAAAAAGTGATTTTTTCAGTTTTTGTTATGGAATTATTATTTACTTATCATAAACACTTATAGTATAGTTACAGATTTATTTTTCTATTCCTTTTCCACTCCTTTAAGGAGTATAGGAATATAGGAGTCTTTTTAGGCTAGACTTCAGTTTCTTTAATCGTTATTTTCACAAAGCCGTTGATTGCGAATGCTTAGCTGTAGCTATTGTATAAGATTACGAATACACAAATGTTATTTTTTGTGCGTCATCTATTATCTTACACAAGAGTTATATTTATATTAAATCTTATCTTATATTACGATATTAACTATTACGATATAATTATACAATTTTACGATATTTTTTTATTAGATATGATCTTAACCGGATTTGAACCCGAAACTTTCCACATGAATGGCGGCGTCTCTAGCACTACGCCATCGGTCAGATATTATTACAGATTAAATTAATAATGTTACTAATAAGTTCGAAGCATTTCGAAGCATTTTGGAATTTTGGCATTAAGGAATGGAGCACTTGAAGCCCCTTCGGTGTTATATTGAAATAGTTTAGGGTTAGGCTTGATTATCCTAAGTTCTGCAAAATTATGAAATCACTCCAATATTTTGACGACTGTTGGGAGAAGTAAGTGTTACTTGATCGACATAATCCCGCCAATCAGGCCTAAAACGTGGTGTTAATGTTATTTCAATCCGACTTGTTAAAAGAAAAGCTGATAGGGGAAGGGAATAAGGAATTTAAAGAATGAATGTATAGTAAATTAGTTTTTAAAATAAAGGAATTCCACACATTACCTTTGCCAATTTAAATCCCTAAGGCGAAACTGTACTTTTGTATTAAAAATCCAATCTTAAAGATTGATTTCATTAAAAAGAGGCACGATTTTGATTAGTTAAAGTATAACTTAGGAAAATCTAATCCATTCACCTGAGACGAGTCACGTGCTTCAACAAAAAATCAGGGTATGCCACCCCTCAAAAATCCAAAAAAAAAAACAACGGATGAAAGGTAGGGTTCAAATTATTGAAAGACAAGATACAGAATGGAATATAGTAACACTAAAAAAAGACTCGAAAAGGGTTGTTTAAAAGATTTGTAGAATGTTCCTCAATGATGCTAGACCTTTTGTTTCATTCAGTCTGTTATAAATTTCAATAAACTTAAGATAAGATACAAATATTCTCTTAGGTATGATATATTATGTAATTAAGTGTATCTGAGTATTTAATTAAGATTCTGTTGAAGTAATCCAAAATAAATATACAAATACACTGTTGAAATTTTTAAATGACTTATGTCATACCAGAGAATCAACAGAATTCCAAATTTTGAGGCAACCAACCGAATCCAAATAAATGGGGGGGAAAAACAAATAACCAAAAGAAACTATTAAGTGTTAATAAAACGTTGAAATAATAAAACAATTTTTAATGATCGTAATAACATCAAATAAATAACTATAAATTTTATAACAAATTACTTATTTTTTTTTAATTATTTTTGTTTTTTGCCAAATTTTATAATTTTTTCACATCGAAATTTGCCATTTTTATACCCGTCTGAGTTTTAGTCAAAATGGTATACTAAAATTGCCATTAAGTTTGTGACGCTGGAAAAAGGGGGGTAGATATAGATTCAGAATTATGGATCGGATCAGAATCGAAAAGCAAATCGACCTAGCTGTGTATGTCCGCCCCACGGTAACTCAAAAAATAAAGGAGTAAGGATATGATGGAGCTAGGATGCAACAGCCGTTAACTATTGAAATCCAGCCAACTTTCTCCACGGGTTCAAATAGCTGCCATACATATATGAAAATAGCTCTATACATGGTAAAGCTGGATATATAAATTTTTGCAAATGTAGTTTAGTTTTTTGGCCAAAGTTTGTGCAAAATTTAGTTGGGGTAGGTGCAGTGGGTTCGAAGAGGTTTCATACAACTTCTTCTTTTATATGAGCTATGACTCTATGTCAATAGTAGAAAACTTTAATGGCCAACGTCTGAATAAAATAAAGTCGGCGTTATGGAAGTCGACGTTGTGGAAGTCGGATTTGGAAGCGCTTGTCAAAAGAAATTACAGTCATACGAGTATCCCAGAGTTGGCACAGTCTACTCTACTACACTTTTTCTCATTTTTTTTCATTTTTTTGTATTTTTCTGGAATATAAAAATTTTTTTTTTGGTATTATGTCAAAAAATTATTGTATCATCATTTAATATTCATTATGTCATACATTTTTAAACTAATTTAATACATTTTTTTTAGTTTAAATTTTAAAAATTAGATTCATGTTCAATATACATTAAAAAAAAAACAAAAGAATAACTATATATACATATATAAGAAATGATGTAATATGCTATTAATGAAATTAAGATATATTCTCAGATCATAGGCAATAAATTTTGATTTTATAATTTTTTTAATTTTTAATTTATGACATTTTGACAAATTAAAATTTGTTATGGTTATGAATTAGTTTGGTTTTTTTTTTAAATTTGTTTTAAATGAAATAATCAAAATAAGTAATAGCAAGTATTTCAAAAAAAATGGAGTTCTGACATAATCAGAATTATAGAAAGACTAATTTTGGATCTACTAATTTAGTAAAAAACTTCTTTCAAATGTCAGAATTGATTTATTGATTCAGTATAATAATTAGATTACATAATATGTACCTTTCTTATGATTTCCAAAAATTTTTTAATATTAACATTAGTGAAACAGATTACGACATTTTTTATCCTATGTTGATCTGCAAAATTGATCTTTTAATTTAGTAAAAGATGGATTTCACCTTCTTTTGACTTTGTTTTGACATTTAAAGTTTCTTTCAATTGCAAACTTCAAAAATTAGTAAAAAGTTTAAATAATAAAACTTTTTTACTCTAATTGAAGGCTTTTTTAGTTTAAGTGAACGTTAATTAAATAGTTCTAACATTAGTGAAACAGATTCCGACGTATGTTATCTAATGTTGATCTTTCAATTTTAGTAAAATATGTGTTTCATCTTTTTTTGACCTTCTTTTGCCCTTAAAAGTTTCTTTCAATTACAGATGAAAGACTTCAAAAATTAGCAAATTTATAACATAATTTTTTTACTTTAACTGAAGACTTTTTTATTTTAAGTGAAAGTTAAGTAAGTATTTAATCTTAAAAATTTCAACTAAAGTTTAAACTACTTATTAAGTAAATTTAGTTTAAGTTATATTTACCTTTCTTAGTTTTGACATTTTTATTTTATAAAAAGTTTCACTTAAAGTAAAAAATTTTTACTTGAATCAAAACATCTTTACTTAAAATCAAAATGTTTCGGTAAAACTAAAAATCTTTTCACATAAATAAAAATGTATACTTGTTGATTTGTTTAAGATGTCTTCAAGTTCTGAAAATCCAGAGTAAGGTAAGAGATTTTGACTTTTGAAAAAATTGACCTGCCTTCGAGAATATTTTTTTTTTAAACGTCAGATCTTTTTATTAATTACCTTTACCGTCAATCATTTCGGTTTGAGTCAATAAACATTTTTGGATAACACTGTCACCGTCTTCATCAAATTTCATAATTTTAACTATTATATAATTAAGCTTGTTTGTGGGGTATAAAAACCCCTAGGAAATAAAAATTTTAAGGTGTTATTTCATTTTAATTAAAAAGTACTACCTTATGGCAAATCCAGTGGCCTAATAGGTAATAAATGAAGAAAGGTGTCACAGGGGTAAGAAAACACTTATATTGGGTTTTTAAAATAGTATAGAAAATCCAAATTTTATCTACAACTTCCTAGTATAAATAAATGCTAAAGGTATATTTTTATTCACTAAATGTGGAATAAGATTCAACCCGGGACGTAGCTTCTCACTAACAAAAACAAATCATTATAGTATTAAATATGCAGGAGCAGTGATTGTGGAATTCAATACTAAAATGAAAATCAAGTTAGAAAATGAAATAATAAATTGTGAATTAGGTTTTGACAATTCTGGACAGTTTGTTTTACAACAGAATAGTATAAATAGATTCATGTCGACTTAACACTTATCGAAATAAAAAGATTCACTTATAGATGTAACATTGCCGAAGATATGATAAACTTATGCTGCTTATCACATTTCGATTACTTCAGGGAAAGATAACACAGGAAAGGGTTTCAAGCTAACAACTGTTGTTTTTTTTTTTCTTATCATTTTTTCATCCATTCCTTCGACCGATCGAAAGTCACGCATTGAAATTGTACGATGTTTCTTTGGGTAGTAGGCGACTTTAAGGCACCAAAACCACACCCTTTTTGAATCAAACTTTGGAAAGGGGTCTGTGATACAAATGTACAGTTTTGTTACAGGGATGGGAATATGAAAGGATTTTGGGATTGTGCGGAGGTTATTTGGGAATTTAAGATTATGGAGGATGGGCAATATATGAAAGGATATTGAGGAAAAAGATGTTAATATTCTTCTTGAATTTAATTACCAACTTTAGGAAACAAACTGGACGGAATATGGTTCCATAATCTCGACATGCCCATAACAAACGAATTTCCATAATCCAATGTTATCACAATATTGTAAGGTCTTTTTCATAAGACCTCTGAAATATTGAATTTTATATTTCTAAACTTAACCACCTATTTAAATTAAACTTTAAATGCTTTGAAAGCTTTTACCTCTATGATGAGTCACAAATAAACAATCAGTAATAAAAAAAAAAACAATTTACTACAAAATAATGCCTATTGTATTTTAAAAATTGTTTAGTAATCAGAAAATTTCTCAAAAAGTATGTTGAGTAATCATAAATTTTTTTATTTTGTTAATCGATAAGAAAATGGAAGTTATTTAGTTACAAATTACGACATTTTAATATTTCATAAACGCTCTGTTTTTATTTCCTATTCCGAGAATAAAACGTGTTATAATATTTTTGCGTAATTTTTATTTTGCAATTATGTGCTTTTTACTTAGAAATTTTATTTAATTACTAATTATGAACAATATAATATTTAAAAAAATATGGATTGAATTATACTTGATAAGTACTCGTATCACCTAGATGTAAAGCTTCAATAATGAATTATATAATAATTCGATAGTCTTTAAATTGCTTTTTAAAATTTTCCCCCTCTCCCATTATGTTCATCCCTCCCAAGCTTCCTTAGATTATTATTTTGATTTATCATCATATTATCAAATTTGTTTAATGACGTGCTAAAATAGAGGGCGTTTGGTAATATTAATATGCAATTTATGCATAATTGATAAAATATCAGCATATATATATAAAAGCTATTGTTTACTCATAGATTCTAATATGAGACGCTGCAAAGGAGACGAGATATGTAAAGACCCAAGTTTTTGGATAAGACTAGAATCGAAAAGGAAGTTCATCAAGCTTTGTTCTATGTCGTCGGTCCTTCTGTCCGCATATATCTGAAAAGTCTAAAAATTAGGGCTCTGGAACTTTCACAAATTCATTTACACACAAGAACCATCAATAGTAAAATTAAAATAAAAATTAAACTAGTTTTCTTAGTCGATTGGAAAATAAATCGGGTTCTTTGTTTTATATCAATTATTCAAGATCTATATTTGTAGCGTACTTTAGACTCCTAAACTGCTCAGCCAATCATCATGAAACTTTGTATATATAAAATTTTTTGATTACAGAAAGATTTTCTGGGTTGGGAATTTTACTATAACGGACCACGAAGTTGAAGCTGTGGTGTAAGTATTTAATTTTTCTTTCTAAAAAGAGCTGGTCTAGTTTGACCGATTGATTTAAAATTTTGTTGCTGTTTCACAATGGAGTTGACTACTGTATTAACCGACTTAGAATTCGTTAACCCATATTGGCACGATAATTCGTCAAAAAAATTTTAGAACCACAATATGACCAATTTGCGAAGAACTGTTTTAAATAAAAAAAAAAATTTCTTGAGTTCCGTTAATTTGCGGCAAAATTTACCATTTAAGAGGCGCAGCAACGCGAACCAATTATTCTCTTATCTCTAGTAATATAATAAAAATGAAACTTAATATTAACAAACAGATGATCATTTGATTGTGATTAAATTGTGATTTTATACAAATTCAAATACTTATGGTTCACAACTACTTAGTTGAATTTTAAATGCCTAGTCCTAATCTTATACATATGCCCATTAATAATAGGCAGAATAAATTAAGTATACAATTACAGTTCTTCAAATATATTTAATTTAATGTTTATTAATTAATAAAAGTAGCTAATTCTGTTTCTATACTCTCAATCTCAAAAGCAAAGTTTAAAATATAGTTTTATTTAGTACATAATTTAACTGGCGCAAACAAAAGTAATTTCCATATTCAAATTTTTTGAATCCTCGCCTCGAAAATATTCCTAAGGAATAAAAGATCGAACTCATAATTTCAACAAAAATTGATATCCGATTTATACATATCTCGCGACTACCTTGAATTAAATCGAGGTAAATAGTATGTTTGTCAGAAGATTGTTCAAGAAGTATAGGTCATATCAATTTGGCTCTACTATGGACACTTTTTCTAGGGACAGCTATAAAACAACTTCAGTTTACATAAAAAATGCTGCAACAAGAAGTGATGTTAAGAATTTGTGATACAATTAGATCGAAGCTAAATAATAATTGTCGCGCAAAGTTAAGGTCCCAAGCTAAAGGAATGTATTTTGGCACCCTGAGCTCTTCATATTTTACAAAACTTCATTATTTTTTGACATGGAATTTAATATTGCATTGAAGAACACTCCTTCCCATTTAAAAAACTAGATTCCTAGAAAACTCCTTATTAAAAACCTCAAACGCTTTTTCAATCGCTGATCGCTTCAGGATGTCAAAGATATTATAATTCGACGAAACACTCCCAATTTAGTGCTTCTTGAATTTAAAAAAAACCGATACCCAAACAATGATACCCAGTTTACAAATTATATCCATACCTTACAACATATAATAACTGTAAATTATTCTGTTAACTGTATACATTTCAACAATGTGTCACAATTTACATATTTATGTTATCTTGCGTGTTAATTTTTAAATAACAGTTATTCTAAACTACTTTCAATACTTTAATTACATTAATTATATATATACATATATTTATATTTAATCTATTTTTTATATTATTAGAATTTTTCACGAAATTTAAACTTTTAAATGAAAGGAAAACATTAAAAACGTCATGAAACGAATTTTATAAAAATAAATTCGACTTTTTTATTACAGAATACACATTAAAAGGTTTTAGGACAGTGTTGTCATTGTAACAAAATAAAAAAATCTAAAAATAAAAATGATGTGCCAATTTTATTCTATTCTTTTTTTGTGATCTATATATAAAAACTTTTTAATATATAACTACGTTAAAATAAAGATAAATATATATATATATATATATATATATATATATATATTTAAAAAAAAGCCGGTCTATTAATCACGTAATTTTGTGGTTTTTACTTTACGACATTATATTTCCCTTCATTTATTTTTTTTGCCCTCTTTTGTACGCGTAATAAAGTAGCCCTTATCCTAAAGGTGTTATAAATTTGCCAATACTTTTATTAGACGCTTTAAATATGTAGGATTCTGGATTGAGTAAATTATGCGAATGCGTTCAACCGCCCAATAATTTTATCTCTATGTAAATGTCTACTTTGCTATTAAAATTAAACAATTCGGAAAGCAAGTTCGGGTAACTGTCAAACCTTCTTTTTGTTTTATGTGAATACTACTCAGTGTCTAACACAGTGTTGGTTACTGAAATTCTCCTGAAAGAGTTTAATATTAATAATTGTATCAGATATTTTGTAAAAATTATCTAAATATCGCGGATAAAATTATCAGATTCGGATAGCTGTCATACAATTCCGAAATTTATATTTATATAAAATTATGTAAAATATGACCAAGTCTTATGCCAACCACTTCTTTAACATTCGTTTGGTCTTGAGCAAAAAGCCTTATTTCTACAATTATAGCAGATTCGGATAGCTGTCATACAATTCCGAAATTTATGAAAATGCTATGATTGCTCAATTAAGTAAGATATTTAAAATCGTGTAAAATATGACCATGTCTTATGCAAAAAATTTCTTTAAAATTTGTTTGGTCTTTCAGCAACAAGCTATAGGAGCTGTCAAATAACTCCGAATGCAGAACTTAACAATGCAAATTCAATTCTTACATTTCATTTCAAAAATATATAATTTTAATCTAAATTTTTAAGACGTTTTTGAAATCACATTCTTTTAATCAAGGTATTATTTATATTTTACTTTTTACTCTTTTTTCGGATATCCTAGAATTGACAAAGTCAACTGTATACTCTCTATTATTTTAGAATAGTTTTACCTTTATTTTTAGTACATTTAGAACCATTACTTTTACTCTTTTATGTTCAGAAAAATGGTAAAATCAATACAAAGTATTTTATTTTATTTTTCTAATCCTTTTGTTACTCAATATTGTGTTGGTCAAACAGTAATGGATTTTATTGTATTTTTTTGATGGATTATGACCATGAAATTCTATCACTTTCTTTTTAAGTTTTGTGTTTTTTTTTTTTGGATTTAATTTGTATTTAGCACACAGTGGCTCTCAAATAAAATGTTCTATTTCTATTTTAATCACACATAAATAGAAATTTTTTTTGGATAATAAACACATCGTTGAACCTAAGATCATTGAACTCTGTAAACATGTTGTTGGACTTGTAGGTTTATTATTTAAAAATAACTCATAATCAATTACTGGGCTCTTGAATCGATCGGAAAAAAAGGTATTTAATAAGTTTAATACAATAAATGAGTAACAAAGACCAGCAGAAATTCAGTATACTTTTGCCGAACGTAAGGGTTTATAGAAAAATCCAATTTAAATTTAGTTAACTATAGTAGCTATTAGTTATGCAACATTATCGAACTCTTTAGAATACTGAATTCTTATATTGACTAAGCAACTCCTAATTTAAACTTTAATTAATATTTTATATTATCGTATTTTTTAACAAATCACCTGTGAGTTATAAAAACCAATTAAAAAATTTTTAATCCAATTTCAATACATAATTTAATTACTTTGCTCTTTAATTACTTCTAAATTAAACTTTGTTTAATATTTTATCTTCTTTCAATCTAATCTAACCTAATTGATTACTCAAACCTTATTCGAATTATATAAAAACACCTGTG
>OY720444.1:17370800-17410157 GCA_963082915.1 Dolichopus griseipennis | reverse complement strand
ATTGAAAGTTTCTGAATTACAATTGACGTTATCTGAATTGAAACTTGAATATTCTGAATTTAAATTTATTTTTTCTGAATTCAAATTGATGTTTTCTGAATTCAAATTGATTTTTTCTGAATTCAAATTGATTAATCTGAAATAAAATTGACATTTTCTGAATTAAATACTCTGTATTACAATTGACGCTTTCTGAATTAAAATTGATTAATCTGAATTAAAATTGATAATTTCTGAATTACAGTTGAAAAAGGTGTAGAAACGCACATATTAAAAAAAATTATAGAATCTATCTTACACACATGGAACATCTTAAAATTAGGTCTACTTAGTTATGTAGTTGCAGATAATTATATTTGAGAAATGTCAATAAAAATTTGAATTTGTGAGTTATAAGATATCAATTCAAATTAATCAAATATAATTTTTTTTATATGTATAGTCTTAACTAATGAAACCGCTTAAAGTACTGAGCGTCCAAATTTTAAAAAAACCTATACTCAAATCTATAGAACAATTTTACAAAGATTTTAGAAAGATCTTTTTTTAGAAAGATCTGTATCTATTTATTTTAAATTGATAAATTCAAAGTATTTTACTCAAACAGAGATACATGTTCACTTATATATTCAACATACGAGTACTTAAGTATTCATCAAGTCAATATCAGTTCTTTCGCTACAGCTAAAATTAAATTTTTCAATTAACAAAATTAAAAATTTTCAAGTATTTTGACCTGATTTTTATTTTATTATTATTTATTTTAAATTTAAATTTTTTTTAAATAAAAAATTTGTTTAGATTTGGAAAGAATAGCGTACTATGTACAAAACATTTCATACATCTATTGATTTTTAATTGAATACTATTATTTATTTTAAACTAATTGATTCTAATATTAGAATTTGTTTAAGAAAACATACGAAAGTATGTATATATATATATATATATATATATATATATAATTTGTATATATGTATATTTTTATAATTAAAAGCTTTTAGTATAACTAGATATGAAATGAGTAATAAAATTATATTTTATTTTAATATTTGATTTTAAGTAATTAAGTACGAACTTCTCAATATAGATACGAGTACATACATATAGATATAAATTTATAGAATAAATTTGGCAATTTTAATTTTTTAATAAAAAAGTGACAACAATTAAAGTTTTTTGAGTATTACTTAAATCAATTTCGTAGATATCCGAAAATCGGTATACCAACAGTACTCTTTCAAGTACTCACTAATTCAACTGCAAAATTTAGAAAATATTTAATTTAAATTTTGCAGAATTAGTAAAGTACTTAAGTAAGTAATTAACATTTGTTTTATTTTTTAATGTGCTAATTTTTAGCTGTTAGTCTAAAAAGCCCCTCAATACTTCCGGAATGTGAAGTTAATGTATTTATGATGAAAAGTTGGAAAAGTACTGGTCTTATTTAATTTTTACAATTATTTATAAAGTAATTGAATTTTTTTTATATTTGAGATATGGTATTTTTGTATCTGTGAGTTATATTATTCAATTAAATTATTTGTTTATAATTATTATGATAATTCGTTTCTAATTATTGATATAGTATTATTAATTATTATTTATGTCATTAATTTGAACATTTTTGTGCTGCTATTTGTGCTAAATTATTTTTACTCGTATCTGGAACCCGATTCCTGGAACAAGATATCACTACTCTAACTACTGTGTTAGTTTGGTTTTGATGTATTTTTTGTGGCTTATATAGTTCAAGATCTTAAAGTTTGTATTGAAAATAATAATGTGAACTACGCTTAATTGTTAGTTTTTAAAAGAATAGACAGGTTCAAATGTAAATCAATTTTAATTCAAAATTTCTTAATTACAATAAAAATACTTCTGGCAGAACAGTCTGTAACAGATTCAAGCAATAAAAATTAAATTAAGAATAACCAAAAATTATTCAAATTCTGAATGTATCATCGGATAATTTTTGAAAATGAACCGCTTAAATGAAAAAAAAAAATTGAACAGCTATTACATTTGATAAGTTAATTAAGAAAATTTTGTACTCATTGTACTCATTTTAATTTTAAAACAATTTTTTGATGAACCATTGACGTATTAAAAATGTTTTAAAAAAATCTTCAAAAATCAAATTACATATGTTTATATTTATTTATAGATTGTTATTAGGTACATATGTACTATATACTACATATAGGATGATGAACTTTATAACTTGAATATTTATATAGGGTGTAACTAATTAGTATAACAAACTATGTTAATTCGTAGTCTTCCATAAATATGTAGTCATTCCAGGCCAGAATAAAATGGTACTTAAGGGCAGTTATAAGTACCATTACTTGATACTCGTTACTTTGTCAAGTACCAGTATTACTTATGATATCGATACTTATAAAATTTAATCAAATAAAAATAAGTACTTGTAATTCCCAGAAAGTAATTAAATTTTGAGTCTAATTACATTTGTAATTATTTTTTGTTAATTAAGTATTTTCGAGTACTTAAATGTCAAGAAATACTTATATAAGTACAAGTATTCAATAATGGTCCAAGTATTCAAGTATTTTGCAAATATTTTCATTCATAAAACCTAATACACTAGTTACTGGAATTGAAAATACTTAAATTTTATTAAGTATCAAAACCTAAGTAATACAAGTACTTGAAAAAGTAATGAGTATCAGGCAAATAGTACTGTTAATTGTTCTAGTTCTTGAAATATACAGTAGTTAAAGTTTAGAGTGTGTTTAAATTCCTCCAAAAAAAATATATTCAAAATTTAATGGAGTAATTCACCCTGTATTTGTGCGTACATTTCATGCACTTAAAAAAAGGGGTGTAAATCGGAATTGTTTTAAACTTATCTTTCGTTCTTTTGAAAAATAACATGATATTTATATTTATTTTTATCTCATATTCTTTAAATATTTGCAATTTTTTTTTCAAATTAATTATCATCAAGTTCAATTATTCTTTTCTTTCATTTTGTCTTTTCTTTTGTTCCATATATTATTTAATTTAAATATTTTTTTTTACTTTTTATACGCGCAGAGTATTGATAATAAAAAACATATTTTTTGATAATAAAATTTTTAAAATATATGTATATATATGTAATTGATTTATTTGATCAATGAAATCAATTAAAAATTGATTTCCACAAAAAAAAACTCATCAATTTCTTGAAATTTCGCAAAAAAATTCTTTTATTAAAAACCAAATTAGAACAAATAAGTAGTAGAGATACTTAGTCTTATCAAATAAACAATATCTAACTATATTTGAATATGAAAGGGGGTTGGTCAAATATCCGCAAATACAAAATTTCAAAATAGCAAAATTCCAAACTTCGAAAAACCAAAGTCCTAAACTTTGAAATACCAAAAAACCCTCAAAATTTTTCCATACAAACAAAACATTTGGAATAAAAATAAATGAGGCTACCGGACCTCTAAAACCCCCTGAAACAAATCATTAAAGCTTTTGCCTTTGTATTAATCTATTTGGAACCCATTCAACCTTCCGAGTTTGTTTTATATACCTACATAACATGTCGGCAACAAAGCATTTAACATGTCCAGGGTTGCCAACCACAGTTTCCTATTTAATGGTATTTATCTTGTTTGTATACCTTTTTTTCAATTACTTAAATATTATTTACCTTATCTCAAATGGGTAAAAGACTTTATTAAAAAGACAGATGTACTATATAAAGCGGAAGTAATATAAACATAAATTTTGTAGTGAAAACTAGCACCTGTAGCAGCTGAAAACGGTAATAAAATTTTGATAAGATCATATATAAAATGCCATTATTGCCAAACATTAGTTACCAACTGTTTTACTTACTTTGGTACTTACTTAAGTACTTCTTTTTTTAAATTACTAAAAATTACTCATAGTACCTAACTCATTAGTAACATATTTCATTTAAGTACTTATTATTTTGTCAGAACCATATGAATTGAAATGATCATCAAGTATTTTAGTAGTTATTTTGTATTTTTTATGTATATATAAACTAGAGAAAACATCTTTTTGAATACACGTCCCATAAATATTTGGAATTTTTTATAAAAAAAAAAAAAAATCTCCCTACAATTTTATGAAAATGAATAAAATAAACTGCCAGAACTGAATTATGTCAATAACATTTGTTTAATTTAATTTTATTTTTATAAATAAATTTAACCCCTTGCTGTGTGCTCATTTTTTTTGTAAATATTTTTTTTTTGATTAGATTTAAGGGTGGAAATCTGTTGTTTTCGGTTATTGCTATATATATATATATATGTACTTATTTGTACCATTATAAATTTAAATTGTTTGCATAGTTGTTCAAAATATAGAATGATCATTCCAAATAAAAATATTTGGTACTTATAACTAAGTTACTTAATATAGATTTTAGTGTTCTAAACTTCGAAACCTTTTAAATTGTATACATATGTAAAAAATTATAAACATTTTTTAATATTGATGTAGGTACGGATATAAATATAATTTGATTTAGAATGTATATCAGTTTTTTCTATAGTTTATAATTTTAATGTTAGCTAGTTTATAATATCTATGAGTAATATCCACATTGATATACATACCTATAAGGGTTAATGAGTTATAAGTTTATTTTATATACTACTTACTTAATTTTTAATTAAATTATTTCTACAGAGACAATCGATGCTATAAAACTGAAGTTGCACTCATAACTACTTCAGATTTAGGTTTTCAAACAAAAACTATGAGTTCAAGTAAATTTGTATGAGATTTGAGTTCAGACTTTGTAAAGTATGTAGGTAACTATATGAACTAAATTCAGAATCCTACATTTGCATTAGATCTTACATTAAAATCCTAATAGTTTTAAACTCTAGTGTAGCCTTATTATCTTTATACCCTTATTACTTTACCCTTATTATCTTGTATATAAAAATAATTCTTATATAAGAGTCTTATAAGAATTGAGTGATATCTATAAGAGATTAAAGTCAGAAATAAACTTATATCAAATCGATAAATAACACTTTTGGTATTGGACAACCAGAGGGCCTATTTACAATCAAACACTTTACAAAAAATTTTTGAGTTTCAGAATTATAATATATTTAAATTCGTGAAACACATAGTGAAATACAGAATTGAAAAATACTCTAAATTTTATAGAGAATTGAATAAAAGAAAGTAAATATATAACTAATTTAAATCGGGGGAATTTTTCTGAACAAACTTTTTTAGAAATAAGCTGTTAAATTTTTTTAACACTAAGTACTAGTTATAATCCAGAGATTTCATAACAACAACAGATATTTATAAATTTACAGATATTTAACAATCCAATACCAAAATTTAATCCAAGCCTTAATGTATTACATAGGTTATAACCATGTATTTCATATTATAAGTTAATTTATTTTATACTGTTGAAAGTAGTCAAGGAAAAGGGGTTCTCAAACAACTTCAAAGTTATAAACCAGATCTTATAAAATCTGATCTAATATGCAACGTTAAAATTTCATTTGATCAAATTTAGGGTGACCCCCTTATGATAAGATAAAAGGAGTAAATTTACAATTAAGAAGCTGCACACAAAGGAAGCAATTTTATAATCATTAATATCCTATAGTCATACTTATTCAAATATAAAATTTTATATTTAAAAATAAAATTACGGTAGGTAAAAACAAAACGACTGGACACGTGTCTAAACAATATTTACCTTTTAAAAAAATAAAGAATATTGACTGAATTTCCGTTTCCTTTAGAAATTATTTGAATGATTTTTTTTTATATTATTCTTATTCTTATTATTATTTGAATTATAGAAATAGAAACCTATTCTTATAACAGGCTAATAAATAAACATCAATTGTGACAGCTGTCATAATGTTAACTTAAGTCTATTATTAAGGTATATGTATGTAAATATATTAAAAAAAAACTTTCTAAATGGAATATTTAAGTTAAATAATAAAATACAAATAAATAAAAAATTTATTTATCTCTTATCACTTATCAGTTATCGCAATTGTTCAATTAAAACGCTATTACAAATATTTTGCAACCTCCCCTTAAAAAATAAGGAAATTATGTGTTATTAATTTTTTGTTGCCAAATTTAATCAATTTTTTGGAAATATTGATAAGTTTTAATAAAATAAAAAAAAAATTTAAGTTAAAATAGTAAATTTCATTATATTCTAAAAAAAAAATTATTAGTCAAAGATTAGATAAAGAAAGTACTGTTTAAATAAGTACTTATTGATTTGGGGTCATTACTAAAATAATATTTAATGATTAAGTTTATATATTAATACTATACTTATGATAATTTTAAAAGTATTAAGAATTTGATTAAGTAAATCTGATAAGTAATTTATGAATGATTAAAAATATATTTTGTAACATATTCAGGTAAATAAGAGGAATTACTTCGTATAAATGTAAGGAATAGGACAAATACTTATTTAACTTTTTAAAATAATTAAATTTTTCCTTTATCATCCTATTAATAGCTAAGCATCCGTTTGCTAATTCGCGATTTCTTATATTGTGCAATTAATTGATTACAATATTGCATTTGTTATTAAAAAACTAAGTACTGGGAGAAGCCTTCTAAGTACTTAAGAAGCATTCCTAAGTAGGACAAGTACTTATCTATGCTGAAAATCATTTGTGAAGAATTATCTTTGTACTTAAAGTAGATAGTTAAATAGTAAAAAAAAACATTGATTACTTTTTTCAAATTAGTCGGAATATTATAAGTACTTGAATTGTACTTATATATTATGTAGTTTATACAATCAAAATGCTTTTAAAGTATATACAGTTAATAACTAGTTATAAGTAGTTTATTAAAAAATTCTTGAAAATGGTTTAAAAATTTTCAACTTTAATTAAAGCTAGGCTCAAATTATTGACTTAAGTATAGTCAAACACAAAAGTATTTAATTTTGCATGGCCTATAATAGCTTAAAACTTGTACAACTCACGGAGCATGTAATAATGTCTTCTTCAAGGTTTTATTTTTAAGGAAAATATATTTTTAATTTAAATTTATTACCAAGAATAACAATTTAAAAAAATGTGTAATTTTTAGTAATTTAAAAAAAATAAGTTGAGTACTTAAATAAGAAAATCAGCTGGTAACTAATGTTTTGACATTTTATATATGATCTTATCAAAATTTTATTACCGTTTTCAGGTACTAAAGGTGCTAAAAATTTAATTTTATTTATATATAATTTAATTAAAATAAATTACTAATTTAATATTAAAAAAGTTTCTTAATTAATTACTTTTCTCCGTTAAAAGAACAAATCCAAGTACTTACTTTCTTCTAAAGCATGTAAGTACTGAATCAGTATCTGAGAAAATTAAAAACCCAAATTGTTTTAAATGTGTTTATATATATATATACATATATATATATGTATATGTGAAAAATAAGTATTAATTAATGATTTAATAATATTAAGTATTTCAATAAGTACTTAAAAAAATTTATATTAAGTACTTAGTTTATATTTAAAATAGAATGCAAGTAACCTTAATGCAAGTAAATGATTGCAAGTCAAAAAATAAACCAAAAAAATTTCTTTAAACGCAATCGAAGTTATTGTAAGCGTTATAAGGAATAAAGTTATATAAATCTAAGTATTTTTACACTTATAATTGTAATATTAAACCAATGTGTCAAATCAAAAGTTAAAGTCATAAAGTCACAACTCTTGCGCCAAAACTTACAAACTGATTATTGATAGTTATAGGAAGCTTTAATTGTTGGTTTTTGTATTTATTCTATTCCTTCATTTTAAAGTTTTGCATTATCGCACTAATATTTCATATATTTGTATACCTTCAATACATTATGATCGCTAAGCGTTTCTACCATTCTGTTTAAGGTATTTTTCATTTACAATTATACACCCTTTCCCTTTTAATGTACAGAAGTAAAAACGAAACCATAAAATTTTTATTTTTTGATGAGATTCGAATACCTTAAATAATTTTACATATATACTATAAGTATATATATACGTATATTAACTCACATACATACACATACTTATTTATACATTTAATTTTTTGCGTTTTACTTTCCTTGGATTTATGCTGTCATCATCATGTTATTATTATTAAAATTATATATAATTTATTTAGGAAACAGAAAAAACAACAACAACAACAAAAAGAAAAACTCCACAAATAAAACCACCACCAAAAAAAAAACCCAAAATAAAATTTTTTTATAATAAAAAAGTAAAAAAAAAACGAAATATAAAAAACTTTAATTATGACTTTAAAAATTAAAAAAAAAAAAATTGAAAAATCATTAAGTACAAAACGCAATTTATTTACTCGTGTACCGGCTATCAACGCTTATATGTGGTCCCCTGAAATAAAGTGAAAAAACAATTCTTTGGCGTTATTTTAATTCTATATTTGAAATTAACGCCCAAAATTAAAATGAAATAAAATCTAAAATATTTTATAACAAGCCACGCTTTTTTTTCCTGTTTTACACCCTGGGGGAGCATAGGGCTTCCACAAAGCTTCTGGCCGACGCTCTGTTTCCGTTTCGTTAATCGTTTTGTTCACTAAGCTAAATGGTTGGTCGGCTGTAGCTATTTCACCTGCTTTTCAATCTGACGCCTTGTTGAAAAGATGACGCTAAATTTTTCCGCAAAATGTCATTGTGTTTTCCTAGATTTCCCCGGAAGGTGTCACTGCAATTTTGCATACCCCTATCAACAAGTCAATTACCTAGTTATATTTATAAAAACATATTCTGTTATGCAAAATTCTGAATTTAGGAGGGGATTTTAGAATTGGTTTCAAAATCAGAGTTATACGCTTTTTCCAGAATGTTTACATTTATGGAAATGTGAGATTCCGAATTAGGAGAAACAATCTTTTGTACATATACTAATGCTGAATGTGAAATCAAACTTCAATAATTTAGCTGGCGGAGGTTCAAGGATGGCAGACTCTGATATATGAATCATCTGGAAAAAGAATATACCCCTGCTGATGCCTAACCGTGTAAGGAATTTGCATCGCAATTATTTCCAAAACTCTAGTTACTGAGGGTACAACAAATGATTTCATTTGGTAAATGGCATAATACTTAAAATATTTAAGTATAATTTGATTTGAGCGTCACATTTACCAAATATTTGCGAAGCGAATTTTATAGATGCGATGCGAATTTCTTGCAAAGTAAGGCTCCTGCTTTTGAATGTAATCAACAAAACTTTCACAAAATTTCTAAAAAATAACAATTCAGAATTTAGTTGTCAGTTGTGTGCTAGTTGTCAGTTGTCTTTCAGTAGTCAATTCAGTTGTCTTTCAGTAGTCAATTCAGTTGTCTTTCAGTAGTCAATTCAGTTGTCTTTCAGTTGTCAATTCAGTTATCTGATGCACAAGTCAAGAAACAATTATCAATTTGAAATAAAATCAAATTGGCTTTATTTCATTTGACTTTATTTTCAGGTGAAACCCATAATTTCTGGTATTTTGATTTTCGAAAATTGAATTAAAATCTTTTCCAAAAACAATTTTGTAATTTTGACTTTAAAATAAAGGTCAAATTAACCTTGAATGAAATCATAAAATTTGATTTTTATATTAAACAACTTTTGTCTCACTCGCACTCTAATACTTCTTAGTTTGTTATTTTGCAAAATTTATAACTTGTCTTGTGTCCGTCTTAACTTCAATAAAACACCCAAAAAAAAATAAAAACAACAAATTCGAAAAACATAAAGCAAATCAAATAAATGTATATTTAAAACAAAATTTGGGAGGTAAAAATGATGTGTTTCAGAAAAAGATCACGCGATTTCATCTCAATGTCAAACTAATAAAGAATATAAATCAACAAAATGTATATGTATATATCTATCAATATATATATATGCAGATATTTGTCTTGTTATGGGGTCTTTAATTATTTAGCAAATTTTTACTATCACTTTTAAAAAAAAAATAACAAATAATTATCGAATTTTTTGTATCTTAAAGATACATTATTATACATGTGTAACAAATTACACAAGTTTAGAAATTGTGAGAAAAATTCATTTTTCAGAAATTGTGTATTTAAATTTTTTTTATTTTCTAGCTCATTTTTTTTAAAATAAAAATGTACTAAATGTTTTAGTTTGATCTGTCCATTTGTTAAAAAGTGAAAGTCCTCAAAAGATGCGGAGATAACTCAAATACCCCCAGTGTCTGTAAGTTGTAATAATTCAGAAGTATTGACATACATATTATAAGTACTTATGACGGAAATATGTTTAACAATTTGAAGCTGTGACTAATGAAAGGATATTTTAAGAGTTCTTATTCGAAAATGCTCTACTAAATTCGAAATTGGCGCAGCTACGTGACGAGTATTATCCCAAACATACCGAATTGAAAGCGCCAATTACCGAAAAGTAAATTGCAAAGCAATGAAATTTCGAATAATAGATACGTTGTAGGAATTACTTATCTATAAGTACTTTATATAAGTACTATACATAAACACTTTCTATAAGTATCCATAAGTATTTATATTGGAAATTTTGAGTAATTATTATCTAGAGTAAACTTTTTAATTATTATTTTAAATCCGTTTCCAAGCTTCAAATCTTCATAAGGTTAAAAAATTTGGATTTTAAAACGATTGCAATTCGAGAATTACTGAATAATTGGCCCGGTTTCCCCTTTTACATAAATAGTTTATTAATGAACTAAGTAATTACTGAAATGAAGTTCTTTAAGTTGTTTTTATAAAGTTATTTAAAACGTACATTAATAGTTTACCTGAATAAAACCGTTACCTGAGCTACTGTTTGAATTTTCGGTAACTTCTAAATGCCTAAAATATAAATCTGATTTGGGACTAAAATTTGAGACTGCAATTTAAAATTCAAATATCATATTTATGAAAACTTAGATCACTTAGATCCAGAACATTTCTATTGACTTTTTATTAGGTTATAAGATAAGCTCTTTAAAAGGTTGTACTCTGTACTGTACTTACCAAAAGACTGTACTGTACTCTAAGAATGCTTCAAGGTAAGTTTCTATAATTTTTTTCAACTTTCTCTTTCACTACTACACTTTCTAACAATGTGCTGTTTTAAAACCTTTGATTATATAAAATACTAGTCTTATATTATTTTTAAAAGCAATTAAATTAAAATTGTATAAGTAAAAACTTTTTTAATTTAAGTACTTACTTTAATTGTAATTGTACAATTTACAGTTTACTAAACAAATAAAAATGTTTTTGTAATTGATTTGTTTCACCTAAATAGAATTTATTGTCATTATACGGTAATTACAAATTAATTTTGATAATAAGTGAGATTTAAAGTAATACAAGTATTTGAAAATTTTGAAAATTTCACTGGGAATTTATAATCAAATTGTAAATTGTATAAAGAAATTTCTGAATCAAGTGTAAAAAAATAATAATTAACTCATCAAGTTGAAGTGAAAGTTATTTTATATAGTTACTTTTTTATTAGTTATTTTGGTAATGCAGGGATTCCAGAGCTTAGTGTTCCATAAACCTGGGGATGAAAGCGGAGGTCCAGACGGTTCTGACCTCGTTATTTCATACGGAAGTGATAGAGAAGGTTCAGACGGACAAAAAAATTATGCTGGAAGGGAGGGGAGGTCTATTTCTAAAGGTTTTAAGAATGACAGCCTTCAAAGTAATTTCGTTAACTGTTTAAAAAAACCACAAAAGCTTCAACCCCCTGTACAACATAGAAGATTCATTTAAGTATCAGCATCTAGCTTTACAATTTATAGCATTGGATTGTTGAGAAGACAAACTTAAATTCGAAAAATATTGATATTTTCACTGTTTTTATTGAATAACTGTAATTTTTAATAAACATTATTTATAAACATCTCATTGAATTTGATTGCAATCTATGGAGTTTCATTGAATTTTAATGGAATATAAGCTAATAAGAATATAAGATTAATATCTGATTTGGTAGGAGATTTACAATCATTACCTGTTGTTATTCAGTTAAAAAACCCAAAAAAAATTTAACCAAACTATTAAATGCTATGAATCATGCAAAGTGCTATACTTAGTAACTTATGCTAAAATATACATAAATTATGCAAAAATATACACTCTATTTTTGTCATAATATTCAAATGACGTCAATGATTACGTTTATTTTTTTTTTTTGTTTTTTTAAATTCTATTAGTTAAGCTTTTTACGTCATTGATTTGTTTTAAGCTAATTTGGTGATTAATTTAAATTTTTAAAAAATATTTGATATGAGTATACTGACTTATTTTTGTATTAGCTCTTCTAATACCCTAATTAAATTTTAAATTAAGTTTCCTCAAATTTTTTTTAATTCCTCTTTCCGGGGAAGTCAATTCTGTTTCTACAGTGGAGAGGAGGGCATGTGAATGAATGAAATCTAATGTTTTCTTATGTAACTTTTAAGTATAGTCATATGTTTCACATAAGTAATTAAATAATTTTTATGCAAAGTTTATGCTAATAAGAACTAATTATAATTTTTTTGGATATACCTAAGGGTGCGTTTAAGTTGGAGCTGCGACAAGTTGTAAGAGCGTCGATAAGAGCATATCGAAGAAAATTTATATAGTTTATCGATGATTATCTATTTAAATCATGTATATAGTTTTCTACGCTATGCTCTTATCGACGCTGTTATCACTTATCGCAGCTCCAACATAAACGCATCCTAATACCTAGAGTTTATCATTTTTGGAACTTGGGCTCCATTGCACCAACAACTTATCACTAACCAAATAAGTATTTATTTGATCAATTTTAAAGCCATGCAGTTTGATTAGTAAAAAATAATCTTTTTGATTAGTGATTAGTAGTTCGTACAATTGGGTCCAGGAAACTTTCTTGTAATTTCTGATAAGGAATAATATGATGGAGTAATGATAATCAATTCCCTAATTTTTTAATTATTTGAATTTAAAAGTCATTTAATAGTACACTGAACCAAAAGTTACGATTATTATGACGGCTTATAATTAAGTATTATGAAATTTTAATTAATTGTGATCGAAGAATACTTGTATTTTGCAAAATATTGCTAACTAGATAGTTTTAATATAATTTATACACACTAAGCCTTTTCAAGGAGTTTCAAACTTCTTTTGTTTTAAATCTAATCAATATAAATCTTAAGTTTCAAAAAGTTCTTAACCAATATTATCTTTTAAATATATATACAAGTACCTACCTAATTAACCTAAATAGAAACTAACTACAGTTAAAATAATTAATTTTTTTACCTATAAAATTAATAATTTTTATTTTGTACATAAAAACTTAATAAATTAATTTTGGAAATAATTTTAATATAACAATCCACCTCCTACACTATAACAATCTGTTAAATGTGTAACTAAAGTTACCACCTAAATCAATACTAAGTTTTCATTTAGATTATTTATCTTAATATGAGTAGTGATTACTAGGGCTAAATTAAAGTAATTTAGGTAAACCTTAAAATGATTTCGAAATGGTTATAAAGAAAGATTTATAATCCCGATTGACGACTCCAGCTTGATTCCACCATTACCCCCCCCTTGATGAAAAATTTATTTGAATTGATGAAAAACAGTTTTGTTGAAAAATTTTTGTTTGTGACTGTAATTAATTTAAAACAATTGAAAAATTTCAAATCAATTTCTATTATTCACCTACAATTATCAGATAATAATTATAATTAATTTTTAAAAAAATATGAATAAATTATTTTTAATCTTAAGTTAAGCAATTCAATATTTACTAGTCACTACCTGTTTGATGATAAAAATATAGCCAATATTGATAAATAAGAAAGCTAAAGATACTTATAGGGTTCATAAAATTTTTTTAATTAGTAAATCAGTTAAAACTGTTATATTAAACGTTTTGCATTGTGAAAAAAAATCTATCTAATCATATTAATTATTAATTTCGTATTTAAATTGAAATTAAATAATTGAAAATAATTAATTTAAATAAAAAATTCTGTAATTTGTTGTATTTAACCAAATTATTAATATTATAATGTATATTCAATATATAATTCGACAACGAAAACCAAGTGTATTTACACAGGATTATAAAGATTATAAATACTTAAATTTAGTAGTAAGTTATTTATTAAAATATATATATATATATACCAAAATTATCTTAATATAAATATTATTAACAAGTAGATATAACTATAGTTATTTTACATAATAATCACGTAATTATTTTTAATTTCTTTTAATATTAAAACAGAATAACTAAAGTAAATAAAAAATTTAAATTAATTTGTATTTGTGCCTAAATGTATGCAATATAATTAAATAATTTACGAAACTTAAGTTGAAGATGAGGGTGTATAAATAATACAAAAGAATCAAAAAGAGAAAATTATATTAGTCCCTGGAGTAAAATTTTCTTAAATTTATATTAACTTAGAACATTTTTTTTACTATAACATCAAAACCATTATAGTAATTTTAGGGTTACCAGCTCTCTTTATATTTTTTTCATTACTTTATACAAGAAAAAGTTAATGTAAAGTAAATTTTTTAAAATTTATACTACTTAGAAGATGTTTTTACTATATACATACATATAACAAACCATTATATTAATTTTAGGGTTACCAACTCTCTTTATATTTTTTGCATTACTTTAGTAAAAAAAACAGAAGTATGTAAGTTAAATTATATTTTTAATTACTACTACTAAGAACATGTGTTTTACTATATATTAAACCATTATAGTAATTTTAGGGTTACCAACTCTCTTCATTTTTTTTTTCATTACTTTAGTAAAAAAAAGGAATAATGTAATTTTTTCAAATTTATACTACTTAGAACATTTTTTCATCATCAAAATCATTATAGTAATTTTAGGGTTACCAACTCTCTTTATTTTTTTTCATTACTTTAAGTAAATAAAAGAGTAACTTAAAGTAATTTAAATTAAAAAACCAAACATTTTAAATATAGTAAACATAAAAAAAAGGGACTACACTACACAAAAGTTCATTAAAAAAAAAACAAATGGTTGTAAATGCGCAAGAAAAAAACCTTGAATTATCTAGGTTAAATCATTGCAGAAATATAATATATTTTTTTTTAATATTTGGTAACTCTGAATATAATTATATACATATATGCAAGATTTAAGTAAGTACTTACTTAATCCTTGTATGTAACACAAACTACTCATATATAATTGTATAAAGAAGGGACTTTTTGATTAATCATTTTAGTTTTATTTTTGTTTTTTGGATGGTATGAAGGGTATGAGGGGCTTCTGATAATTTTTCTTTGTTTTCTTAAAATGTTGTCTCGTATACACGTACAATGTAATTAAATTAAATTTTTTTCTTGTAATACACAACTTAAAATTCTTCAAAGAAAAGCATGATGTAATTTAAAACATACATACATACATACATATATCTTGTTGACATTCTAATTAAATATTAAACGTATATAAGTTGTATACAAAAAATTCTTTTGTTTTTTATACGTATACATACATATATAAAAGTATACTTTAAATTTATTAGGAGCCTTTGTAGGGCTTCTAGTATCAAACCCTTTTTCGTACTTAATTAATGGGATACCTACTACTCTTTGCAAAGCTTTGATATTCTTTTAATTCAAAAATTAAAGTCTTTGATTAAAACATATGATTTTTTTTAAGCCCCAGATATTTTAACTTAATTGAATTTTTAAAATCTTTGTACCTATTACCAAAACATACATATATAAAGATATATGACATACATACATACATATTGTTTTAATCTGTCTAGGTTTTATATATTTTACACAAATTTCCAGTCCTTTAACCTTGAATTAATTGAAATGAAATTATAACAGAATATTAAAAAACAAATCTAAATACCTACATATATATATATATATATATATATATATATATATATATATATATACATAAAAAGAAAGAGCAGTTAAGTATTATATATATATATATATCCGTAGATACTATACAGAATATACAAAACTGCTCTTAAATTCATACTTTTTTTTTAATATTTTTTAAAATGCCAGGAAAAAAAGACTTGACAGGAAATCCTTTATCCTATATATATATATGTATATTATATATAAATATATATATAAATGTTTGAAAAACCTTGCCTACGAAATAAAAAACACGAGCAACAATAATAAAAACATAAGAAAAATAAAAAAAAAAAAAACCATCATAATTTAGTTTTAAATGTCCTTGAGTTTTACAAGAACAACATTTTTTTGTTTCCCATTTAATTTTCTGTATACATAATATTATAATAATAATGTATATATACATTGTATCTATACATTGCAAAAGATAACAGATTTATTTTTTGTTTTTTACAATAATTATTAAGTGTATCCTTTGTGGCGGGAACTTTAAAAAAATTGCTTTGTGTTGTTGTAACCAAAAGCAAGTAAAAAAATAAAAATAAAAAAATAAAAAAAAAAAAAAAGCAAAAGCTTTTCACATATAATTTTCTAGATAATGTCACTTTTCATGATTCTCTGGTGTTTTTTTTTTTTTGATTTGACACCATCATCGCTTTATTATTAAAAACTATGCTAAAAACTTTTTAATTCATAGCTTGTTCACAAACTCTGATATTAACTAGAATATTAACTAGAATATTACATTAAATGTCAAACGGTTACAATCAATTTTGGGATATTAATTCAATAATATTTGACATATTTATAATCAGCTGACTTCAAAAACGTAAACAAATGCCATTTTAGAAACACTTTTGCGAACCTAATTTTTGACTCGTTTCTATACCTGTGAAATAATATTTTTTATTAGAGTTTACTTTTTTCTTTAATATTTTCAAAAGGTAATTTTATTTATACCTGAAATAGCTATTCATAAAAATAAAATAAAAAATTTTTAACTGAAAATGTTGACAGTTTAATTTTAAAATATAAAAACAAAGCAAGGGTTGAATAAAATTTTTGTAAATAATCGAAAATTGCAGGGACGAAAGTCGTAATAATATGTGTATATTGAGAATATTAACTTCCGTAAGTGTATAATGTTTGACAGGAAATTTTTGAAAAATGTATAGCATATTACGAACATTATACACTTCATATTCATTATTAACATCATATTCCAATATTAATAGTTTCTGAACGTGGTATCAATTTCAAATTTAATATTTAACATAATATACATGTATTATTTTAACAGACATGGTGGTACTTAACAGTTAACAGAAATGAAAATTTTATAAGCGATAACAGAAAAATTCTACTCTTTTCTACTAAATCTTAAAATCTATCTAAAATCTAAATAAACTTTTTTGATCTCAAAATAATCCTCAATTTTTATTTGTTATACACCTATTTTCGAGAGGAAATAAGGAGAGCTTAACTGTTATATTACAATACAACTTCATGATTACATTACAACAATACAATACAACTTACAGACTATGTTATACAGATACTACATAATCAACACTGTACAGAACAGACTAAAGCAGAGAGACTGTATTGTAATTGTATATTATAGTGTTAAAGGTGTTAAATATTATTTTTGTTTTTTTTTTTTTTTTGAGTAAGAGAATTGAGATTTGAGAAATGAAATTTTATTGAGAGCTTTTATAAATATGACCTGTTAACTGTACTGTACTGTACTATACTACCAGTGTTGTATTTGTATATATGAATTTTGTATTTTACGTATTTACTTATTTATTAATTTTACAAGTTTTTTACTATGAATTTTCATTGTAAAAAAAAATCTTAAATTCCATTGAAATTTTCTTTACCTTGTAAAATAGTACTGTAATTGTATATATGTATATATATGTAAAATTGTAATTTTATAGCTGAATTAAATTAAAAATGTGTGTAAAAAATAAGCTGAATTGAAATATTGAAAAAATTTTTAAATGGAACAGGAATAGAAAAAATACAGTTAAAGTAAATAGAGAAAATATGTAGTAGATAATACCTAGGTATTGAAAAAAAATGCAATATACATTGTAAGTATGTAGGTACTAGGTACATTCTTCAATTGTTTATAACATAATAGGTATCAAAGTATATAATGGAAAAAAAAAAATGTAAACTGTTATTTTAAAAGTTTTTATTTTATAATGAATGTTGAGAAAAAATATCTATTGTTTATTTTTTACATTTTCCATATATGAATCTGATATATAAGTAGGTATGTGAAAATACTATTTATAATAAGTAGGTATGTGAAGTAACTACGTGTAGTAAAGTTCAACAAATTTTCATTTTTAGTAATAGAATTGAGTGGAAATATATATATACATATGTATGTTTATATGTTAAATTGCAAAGTAATTTTTAAAGCTGTTTTTAGAAAAACTTATATGTATAATATAATTTACAAGTAATAAACTGGTTAAAAATAGTGATGGAACATTTTTTTATTTTTATTATTGTTAAGTATAAGTGCATATAAGATAAAAATCGAGGTCAATTTTATTATCAATTTAATGATAAATTTATTTTGTTTTTTTTTTTGAGGGACTAATGTATGATAATAGTTTTTTAATTAAATTAAAATAACTTATATTAAATTAGAGCAGAAAATGGGATTGTTTATTTTAAAATTTAAATGTTACTCGTGAAAGGAAAAAGACTTAGGAATCGTAGGTACGTCCGCTTTTGTACTTATATGTAAATAAATCGAGCTTATTATAAATAAGAAGGTAGGTACCTATACATTATGGAACTGGGTCCGTTTCTGTTCATTTGCAAATTTATATACAAATGTGTTAGCTACGTAGTACCTAAAATGGTTCTACGAAATCCTACTAATGCAAGTACTAAAAAAATGGTTGTCAAAGTTTTCCTAGAACCTAAGATTAGTATTTTTAAAAGAAACATCAAAAACTCACTCACTTATGAATGGAAGTATGTATATACAATATAATTAATGATTTGTGTCAACTGTAATGAAATACTTGAAAAACCCAATTTTACATGTATGTAGCTGTAACTACTCATACTTAAATATATTAATTTTATTTTAATTTAAATGAACTTTAAAAGTAATTTTTTTACAAGAAATGCAATTTTTTAATTCCTTCCCCTCACTTTTTTTTAAATAGAATCTTAGTATTTGGATCAATTATAATAAAATTCAATGAAGGAGTAATTTTAAATAACATTACAGATGAAAAATTTTACAGAATAAGTAATAAAATAACTTAACAGATTAATTTTGATAAGGACATTATTAGGTAAATGATTAGTAATTGGTTATTATGTAGTCATTACAAAATTTACACAAAGGACAATAACTAGCAACTTACGAAAAAAATCAAACCGGGTACTTATTAATGTTATAATTACTTATTATGAATAAATACCTTTTTATCCCAGGTGCTTGGTTTAATTTTGTCTGCTGTCGTAAAATTTGTAGCAATCTTTCAACTTTTTATATTGTATTTACATTCGATTCTGTAATAAATCGATTCTAAAATTTCTATAAAGTCCCATCCCTATTTAATACAAAGAAACTTTATAATTTTTCCGTTGGTACTTTATGTTATAATAAATAAAATATTTAAATTTGTATGTTTTTCTATATAGGTATATATATTATATATATACATACTATGTACAATGAATAGAGATTTGCACATTTAGTATACGGTCAAAATACAGGTTCTAAAGAACTTATATATATATTTACTTAAGTTTATTTTATGTATATAGTTTATAAGGACTGAATATATAATATATATATGTATGTATAATGTATATATATTACATATAATATAAATAAGAACTTTTTTTTACAATTTTATGAAAATTTATTCATAATAGAAGGAGAAGGCAACAACAACAACAACAATCATTCAAAAACGGTGTTTCCTTTTCTTTTATGTTTTATATTGATGGTTTCATTCTTCGTCATCATTTCATTCTGTTTCTTTTTCTCATAATATATTCACCTCTTTCCCACACTTTAGTTACAGTTTTTTGTACGTTTTTGTTTTGCACAACATGATATGAAAAAAAAAACTTTTTTCTTTAATTTTTGCATAAAACGAATGAAAGAGAAAACAAAGTAAAAATATATATAGATACATAAATATATATATATATATATATACACTATACAGTGTAAAAAAGAAAAAAGATAAAATGATTTTTTTTTTTTATTTTACATTTTGTATTTTTTATATTTTTTTTGTTTTTTTGTTTTGCGAATTGTGTAGTACAATATGTATGTTTGTTTGTTGCTTTTAAGTTGTAAAGAGCAGTGACTGAATAATTTTCTGAATGATAAAAAAAAAAAAACAAAAAAAAACAAAAAAAAAACAAAAAAAAAGCAACACAACATCGATACAATATAGCGCAACAACCAAATGATAACATCAAATAACACTAAATAATAAAAAAAATAAAAATCACATGAGTGAGTAGAGTACTCGATTCAATTTTTTTGTTGCTTTTTGATTCCTACCTACATATTTTGGTATTTGATTTGGTTTTTAAACGCTGTTGTTGTTCTTTGTGATTCTAAACCACAAAGCAATGTTACAATTTAATAATTTACAATATTACTAGGTAACTAGTAGAGTAGATAGGTAATAGGTACTTTACTATAACTATAGTCTAAATATGTATATTCACTTCATTATTTATTCATATACATACACTTATTCATTCAAGTTGAACGTTTTATATGTAAATACTAATGAGTACATATATAGATAAAGGGGTTTTGTTACTTATGATTATGAATTGTTATTTTCTAAATCAATAGTGTAAAATAAGTCATTGAAATCCATTGTCTAATTGCTAACACATATATGTATGTTTAGTGACAAAATTTGAGAACCCCTGTTGAAATTTAGGGGAGTACTTCAAATGTTGATTCCATTACTGTATTAATACAATTACCAGTACCTTAACTGATTTTTAATATTTGGTAATTGCCAGTATCTTTATCTGTTACTTATTACTTTGGCAAGTACCAGTATTACAAAAAATTTAAATACAATTAAAAAAATTTAAGTACTTATAAGTAAAACAATTAAGTAAAAATACTTGTAACTAATTCCTAGAAAATAATTAAATTCAGAAATTGGATTTTATTAAAATACATACTTGAATTCTCGTACTTATTTAAGTACCTAATTGAAAAAAATAATTACAAAAGGAATTGAAATAAAAATTTAAATTACTTTTTGGGAGTTACAAATATTTTTACATGTAATTCTTTTAAATTTAAATTTTGTAAGTGTCTAAATCTTTCTAATACAAGTACTTTATAAAATAATGAGAATAAGATAATACTTAGTATTTAGAACTGTATTTAAGTACAATTTTACCCAGTATCATATTGGTCTGATTGATTTATAACAAAAGAGTAAATACTTACAAGTACTTTTTTTTTTTTTTATTACTTATAGACAAATATTTTATTACATGGTAGGTACTAAGCTCTAATACCTATATACTTAACTTTATATATATATATATATACAAGTATTTTGTACAGATTTATATATATAGGTTTATATCCTATTTTTTTAAAGAACTCATATGAATATAGAAATATAATACATAAGTATAAAACATGTTTACATATAAAACAATTTGAATAAAAGCCAGATTATCTATATAATTAAATAAAAATACTTATAAGATACAAAGTTGTAGTCTAAACATAAAAAATTTAATTTATGCGTCTAATAAATAGATATTAAATTTAAGAATGAAGATTGGAGAATGGCTGGAGTCTCTTTTTGTAAAAATGTAAATATGTATATAAAAGATATAGGTATGCAAGTATTTGTGGAAAATTAAGAATTTAATATTAAGACACTGAATAAATTTGTACAATTTAAAATCTATTTACGTATACCTAAAACACTGTTTTAAGAAGGTTCAAAGAAGTAGTTATAATTGTTCAAGAATTATAGGATTCCATATTATGAAGATGATTCAATTTTAAAGTGAGTATGTATGGCAAATTATAGAGCAAAAATTTGCAATTAAAAGCAAAGTTTAAAAAGGAATCTATCAGGGGATTACGTGAACTATGTTGTATTAGAAGTTCAAATTTCGGTGATTTACAATATAATTTTATTAGTCCGGAGATATTCAAAACTCACTTAACTATTTGAGGTCTTTTAATTTTTAAATTAAAAAATTTCCAATTTATACTCCACTTATCATGGACTTTTTATAAAAATTTTTAGGACTCAGAATTATCTTAAAATATAAAATAGTTATTCAGTTTGTTAACAAGTCTATATTTCCCCTCAATTCCTTCGTAAACTATCATCAACCTCTACAAGAATCTTAACAGATAAACTCATGAATAATATAATTAAGTGAGTGGACAAATAATATATTAACTGATAATAAAATTGACTAACGGGGGTTTTGCCTGATGAACTTAGTTAAGACTAAATATCGAATTAAAATGTAGTTAAAGATTAAAGAGGACCCCCTTCAACATTTTTAAAATTAAATAATGCTTAAGTACATACTGGATACTGGATACACAGAAAACAGATTCCCATTAAAATCATAAGCTTTTGCTTATGTTAATATAGTTAGGTCCTTTTTAACCATACTTTATCATTTCTCCTTTTTTTCTTTCCTTCCACCAATTGTTATAAATCCTTATAGATATTTATTCTAAATGTCGATTACAAATTTATTATAGGAATCATTTATCATGTGTTACACATATCATTTAATTCCTGAAATATTTATTATTATTTATTATAACACTCAATTAAACATAGAATTTATATAAATAAAAACATACTTAAAGAAACTTAAATATTAATTTCTTAATTAACAATTCTTGTACCCCAGTACATACATAAGTAAGTGGGTGAAAGAAATTCTAAAAATTTGCAAAAGTATACATACATATACATATAAATAAAAGAAAATAAAAGTGAAAATAACTTTAGGCTATCTTTTTATACCCGTATGACTATATAGTCAAAGGGTATAATAAATTTGCCATTACGTTTGTGACGCAGAGAAGAAGGGGGGGTAGATATAGACTCAAGTGTATGGATCGGATCAGAATCGAAAAATAAATCGATTTAGCTATGTATGTCCGTCCGTCCGTCCGTCCGTCCGTCCGCACGATAACTCAAAAACTAAAGGAGCTAGGATCTTGAAATTTTCGCAAATTCGTTTTTTTGCAATTGCCGTCATCGCTATTTAAATCCAGCCATTTTGGTCCATGGGTTCGGGTGGCTGCCATACAACTTCTTTTTTTATATGAGTATTTCTCTGTACCTATTACAGCTACGTGTCTGAAATTTTGGCAAAAGTAGTTTAGTTTTATGGCCAAAGTTTTTGCAAAATTTGGTTGGTCTGTTGCAGTGAGTTCGAGTAGCTGCCATACAACTCCTTCTTTTATATGAGCATTACTCTGTACCTATTAAAGCTGGGTGTCTGAAATTTTGCTAAAAATAGTTTAGTGTAATGGCCAAAGTTCCTGCAAAGTTTGGTTAGTCTACTGCAAAGCGTTCGAGTAGCTGCCATACAACTTCTTATTTTATATGAGCATTACTCTATACCTATTGAAGTTGGGGGTCTGAAATTTTGCCAAAAATAGTTTAGTGTAATGGCCAAAGTTACAGCAAAATTTGGTTGGTCTACCGCAGAGGGCTCGACCAACTGCCATACAACTCCTTCTTTTATATGAGCATTATATTTCACCTAATAAAGCTGGTATGTTTGAAATTTTGCCAAAAGTAATTAATGTTTATAATAATAATGATATAATGTTTATATAACAGTCATACGGGTATCCCAGAGTTGACACAGTCTACTCTACTACACTCTTCCTCGTTTTTAATATAATTTTATCTTAAATGTTGTTTTGCTCAAGTTTTTATTTCGCTACAGCTTCTTCTTTTTTTTTTTAACTTAACTTTTAAGTTTTACTTTCAACTTTTACTTTCGTTTTATTTATTTTGAAAAAAATTTTACAATTTTTTGTTAATTTTTTTTTACTTTCTTTCATATTATTTTGAATTTGAATAGAAAAAAATTTGTATTAAGAGGAATTCATAAAGCATTGTACACACTATCATTTGTATCATCAATGTTAGTTGAGGCTGAGTTTTAATGAGTTCAATTTATTTAAGTACGACAAACTGATCTTAAGGCTTTATTATTTAATAATCTGTGGCTCATTATTATATGGATATTGTTATGAGGGCTAAAGACTAATACTAAAGAAGCCTAAAAACTAGAACTTACTTATTGAAAGTTTTGTAAAGTCTAAGTATACTTATAAATAACTGTTTATGCTGGTTCTTTTCTTCAGGTTTATTTTGTTTGATTATTTCTTTAGAGCAAATTTAAGGACAAGGTGACCATAGTTTAAAGTGCTGGTAATATTAAAGTTTGGATGCTCCTCTTATACTTTTAATTTATTGGGCGGAAATTATTGTATCATCAAATAGAATTAGTATAGATGTTAGATGATTATTCTAAGTATTTTATTTGAGAAACACTAATAGTGTGAATACACAATAAGTGATGAATTGATTGAAAACTAAGACACCATTTTCTATATTTTGAATTAGTATTTAATGGCAACGCTGTCATGTCAGTTAAACGGGATCCCTACGTTTAGGGAGATTTCTATTTAAGTCGACTGGCAAAATGTTAACTGACTAAATTTAGACTTTTTAGAATATACCTACTTTTCAACAAATACTTCGTTTTTTAAAATTTTCTAATAAGTTTTTCACATAATCTTAAAATCTTCAGGGCAGCAAATCTGTCTCAAACAAAAACATGGACATACCATAAAACTTGTACTCAAAATCAGTGTTTCAATAATAATATTAACAGGGTTTTCGGAGTCGCAGCCTCAAACTTAAACTATTTTTATCATTTGTATTAAACTTTGCAAAAAAAAAACCGAACGCTTAATTTTTTTTTTTTTAAATAGAATCTTTGCTTAAGTACTCATTTAATAATTTTTGATTCATTAAACAGTAATGATAAGTACTTATAACCTCAATTTTCCATATTTGGAATTATGACGATGATTTTTTTTTGATGTTCAGAAATTCTAAAAAAAAAAAAAAAAAAAAAAAAAAAAAAAAACAATAATTTAAAAGATAAAGTTTAAACTTTTTGAACCTTTTTGCAAATTTACTGTATAAATGCAAATTGAATTAAATTTAGCTTGTAAATTAAAATAAAAAATAAAAATAGCAATATAAAATATTTTAAAAATTAGTCATAAGTACATTAAAATGTATCTGTTTTGTTTTTACTACATATTTTATTTCAATTTCAAATAACTTGAGTATAATATATATATCTCTATGAAAAATGATGACTAACTACTCATTTTTATTAATTTGCTCGAACTATAAGTGACGTTGATCAACTTCCCCCCATTTTTAGAAATTTTTAAATTAATAGTTAATATAATCATGAATTAGTAAAATATTAAAAAAAAAGATACTATTTTTTTGTATAGATACTTTTTTTTTTAGCATAGATACTATTTTTAGTAAAGATACTTTTTTTTTAATATTGTATACTTCGTCATTCGATGGTATTTTAAATTAATAAGTTGGGGGGGTAAGTTTATTCATAAGTCACTATTATAGCTATTGACTTATTATATAGGCTATATTATATACATACTTATTTTAGGAATTAACTTTTATTTGCAATAAGTAACTAAGTAGTTAGTACATAATATAAAAGTTATATGTTAGTACTGATTAACTAATCAATTGGTTTTTTTTTTAGTTTTTATTATGTATCTTCATTCCTTTTTATATATATGTATATATATATAAAACATTAATGACATCATCAAGTTTTCTTTTTGAAACACGAAATATTATTTGTATATATATATACTTATGATGACTCATATAAATTTAAACACTGTTATTTACTAATATTATATTAAGTTAATATCTACAAGATACTTTCATATATTATCTGGTATTTCTATTCTATATAAGATCAATTACAATAGATACAAAATTTATGTAACTATATTCTATATATTCTATTATATATGTAGTTATATATATATTTATTCTATACTTTTATTAATATTTTGTGTTAAAAAGCTTCGTCATTAAAATTTTGCGTTTTTCATGTTTTTTTTTTTACATAAAAGTATTTATAATTTAATTAGTGACGTATCTAAATACTTATTTTGAAAAAGTTTTTTTGTTTTTAGATTGTTTTTTTTTTTTTGCAAAATATCTTTAAGATATTTATTTTCTAATTTTTTTTTTTTTTAATTAATTTTTTTTTTTTTGTGTATATTGGCATAAAATTTCTTTTGAAAAATTTTATAATATGATTGTCATCAAAGTTTTATTATGTGTAATATATGTCAGAGGTATATATACTGATATATACTGGTATATACTTAACCTTGTGACATCATTTTCTTAGTTTTTTATTTCTTATATATAAGTAATCAAACAATGGATTTAATTATTGATTATATATATATATATATATATATAAATTGATTTAGAATATATAGATACATATAGGAAATATAGAACAATTTTGGGAATTTAATAAGATAAGTATTGTTTATATTATATAAATAATTATTATAAGTGTTATTTTTAATTAATTTTTTTTTTATATTTCTATTTTTTTGTATTTTATTTGATGTAAAAATAATTATAAAAGTTATTTATGCAATACAGTCTTAGCCTGTTTCCCAAGGTTTTATTAGTTGTAAATATTACATGTGTATGTATGAAAAATTTAGTCAATTCAATTTACCGCCCTTGTCCTCGGAACAGAGCTGTACGTTTGTATGAACGGATATTTTAAGGTAAGGATTAATTTTAAAAGTTCGGTCATAGATTGAAAAAGGTATCAAAGTCTCATACTACGCAAATAACGGTTTTAAATTCGTATAAATTTGAATTGAAGTACTCTGATTATAGCTAAAGAGTCTTAGTTGAAAAAGAATATTGAATTTAGTTCTGATAGCTCTTAAACGGAACAGGCGTAAGTTAAACAATTGTCAGATTTATAAAAATATTTCTAGAGAATTTAAAATACTTTGAAATCTGAAAAGTTTGAGGACGAAGATAGGATATCTTACGAGATCAACATGCAGGAGCAACAATTTTGAATTTTAACATTATTTTTAAAAGTTAACAACGATTTTTCGAACAAGGGAAGATAAATTAATCCCAACAGCATGTTTTGTAATTCCAACTACCCAAAAATGTTTGCAGGCCTGGGTGATTATAATTTCAGTTGATTTAAGAATCGTTCAATAATAGATACAAAGTCTTTTTCATTTAATTAAGTACTTAAACATATCACATATCAAATAGTTAATAAATATCTAAAATTACTAAACATTTGATTACATAGTTGATAAATATGTAATCAAATGTCAGTCAATTACATTTTCCTTTGTTATATGATTTTTTAAACATAAGTACATATGTACTTACTTTTCATAAAATATATTTTAATTTTCAGATTTAAAATTTAATTTAACTTAACTTAATAAATAATAAAAAAGATTCAAATTTTAACAATCAATTAAATTACACACCTTTTTTATGCCTTGATTTCAAAACAAATCTAATACGAGTACATAAGTATATAAAGTAGATATAAGTACATGTTTATTACCATTGTTTAGTATTTAACCTTAGAATTTAGTATATATGTATTTAAATATTTGTAAGTAAGTATGTAGATTTATGACTGGTGTACTTATATTGTATATATATATTATATATATATATATATATAAATTTTATATTACAATGGAAAAATTTTCCTTATAATTCTTTGTTGATCTTTTTGAGAATTGGTGAAACACATTAAAAAAAAAAAAAATAAATATTTATTTTATTAACCCTTATGTTCGCTGGATAGGTAAATTGTTATAAGTTTATAATTAATATAAATTATAAAGGATTACTTAACTATTGTACTTAAAATATTAATGTAGGTATAAGGACTCAGTTGCTAAGTTAAAAGCATTCTACATAATTCTAAATAAGTAAATTCGGATTATTAAACGGTGATCGATCACTATAACTAATGCTCACGCCACCTCTAACGCCACCTTTTCAATTTCTGTGAAGAATGAAATGCGAACTTTGTTTTGTATTTGTAGTGTGAAATGCGACTAAAAATAATTTGTATTTCGCGTTTCGAATTGCATTTGATCAAGTCATATATTAAAATAAATGTATTCTATTTAAATGTAACACTAAAAGCTACTCAAACATTAGGTAATCATGTTTAGAATTACAAAATTTGGAGAAGGATTATATAAGCAAGTACTTATATCTACTGCGTTTATTAAAACTAGAACCGAATCAAGCTTTAAGTAATCACCTTAAGGATTTGGAGAAATGTTATATATACTTAAATAAGTAGTTTTTGTTCTTTTAAAATTCAAAACTGTATTAAGGATGAATCATATATAATGGATTAAGTACTTATCAATCAGTACTTATAGGCATTATCCAAGTACTTAATATCGAAACAAAATCACAGTATGTATACACTTAAAGGTTTAAATGAATTTATTTATATAAAAATCATTTTTAAATCTTCCCAAGTATTATTTTTTTTATTGTATAAGTATATATAAGTAAGTATATATACTTGTATATTACTTATATATACTTATGGGTATTTATTCCTTAACTTTGTTGAAAAAAAGGAATTAAGGGTATAAATTATTTTCATTATATATTCATATCACGTATATTAAAATTTTATTATAAAAAAAAGTATAAAAGGAGGAGAGGAGGGGAGTAGGAAAATCTAATTTTTTCCTAAATTTTGTAAAAGAATTTTTTTTTTTATTATTCCGTTTAATAAACAAAAGAAAGAATTTTTCCATTTTCATTTTATTCATTTTTAAATATTTAATTTATATTTTTTTTTTTCATTTCACTTGGAAAATTCTAGTACTCATTTTTAAATGAATTCAAATAAATTTTTTTTTTAATATTTTGATGTCATCGTGTTCTATATTTGTTTATTGTTTGACTTTAATTTTTTTTTTAGTATATATACTATTGTATATATATGAACATATATATATCAGTTTAATGTACGTTAAATTTATCAATATAATTACATATGTATGTAAGTATATATGTTAAATATTCTAATTTTAAGATAATTGTAGCTTCAATTATTCTAATTAAGTTTAAAAAAAAAAAACGAATATTAAATTATGTGCATAATAATATAAAATTTATTATAAGTACTTAAGTACTTTTGTATTGTATGTGTTCTTGTAGTGTTGAATATCCCGGTAAATGGCAAAGAAAATTTAAAAAATTTGTTGCTATAAACAATCACCCTACAAACCCCCCTAATAATTATAAAACACTCAATTAAGTTGGTGTTTTTGTTGCCTAAACTTTTATTTTTAAATTCTGCAAAAAATTTCACCATTTTTATAATCGTTTGATTACTAATTTTTGTGTTGAGGGGTAAGTACTTCTATATAAAAATTTTATACAAGTACATTTGCAAGTATTACGATTACATTCGTTTGTCCTTCTATTTGGATAATTTTGTAACTAATGCAATAACAAGTACAAGTAAATAACAACTTAAAATCGGATTATTTTTAAGTACTTTAAAAATTATATTGCGAAAAATTTATCATGATTACCCAAAAAATCTTTCTTAAAAAAAAATGTCCTGCTCTCATTTTGAACCCAAGTTAACTTATAATCATGTCATATCTAAAAGTTTTTTTAAAAAATTCCAAAAGCTTACAATAGTCGGATAAATTCTTAGAATTACAAGTACTTTAATTAGTACCTTACTTTTAGTAATTGACCTTCTTTAAACATGATTAGAATACAGTACTTAATATTATTTAATTTTTTTAACACCTAAAATTATGCAATTTATGCATATTATTTTAAATGAAATTATTTTGTATTGGATTCAAATATTGATTTAAAACATATATGTATATACAATGTATATGTGTGTAAGTATTACTAACTGGTTTTAGAAGTACTAATAAAGCTAAATTAAGTACTTATTTAATACCAATTACTCCACTCTATTCAGACTTTACCAGGTTTTTGGATTTTATGACTAGCAAATAAGTACTTATTAATTTAATTTAGAAACTCTGCTAGTGATAAAGTTTTGGAACCTTTTAGAGTATAAATGCAAACTCAAGTCTAATTTCAAATAAGTTTAAGTCTGATTCAACTCAAGTAAGTGCGTAAGTCTCAAGATTATTAAGTCTAAGTAGACTCTCGCGAATTTCTTTGTTAATATTAAATTAAATTCTAACCACCACTCTTTTTATCTACTGTTCTTCTACTGTTATCCTACTGTTGTTAAAGATTTGGATTTAAACATTTACTTAGTGGAAAATTATATTTGTGGAGGGGAGGGTCAAATTTTTGCATGACATAAAATAATTCTAAAAAATCAAAAAAAAATTATTCAACATAAATAAGAAAGAAAGAGAAAGAATATAAAAAATGGTATCAAACAAAGAATACTTAAATAAATCACAAAAAAAAGGATATGAAATAAATTAAAAAAAAAAAAACAGAATTAAGGATATTTTTTTTAGTAGTATTAGTTAGCTAATTGTTGTTAAGTGAATTGCAAATGATGTTTTCATAAGAATTTATGACTATGGTAATATTATAAGTTAAATTTCATTTGAATTTAAATGTGTTTTTTTTTTAACTTATATCATAACTATTCTTTGAATGTTTTACCTAGAATCTTAGTAATTACTATTCAACAATTTCTTTTTATTATTTCAATAATTTTCCATTTTCGTGCCATTTTTTTTTTTTTTTTTTTTTAATTTTTGTTTAGATTCGTGCGTTTTACACGTGTCAAGTTAAAATGTCACCACTTTTATTTGATTGGGGTTGAAAAATTCACACAATATACAATTTAATCTGATATATATATATGAAAAAATAATGAGAATAAAAGTTATAATTATTTGATTTTTATACTCCAATTATTTTTTCCCTTACAATTTTGTTACTTAAAAAAAAAAACCAAAAGGAAAATTGAAAATGAAAAGAAAAATTTATCCCTATTTCCCTAGATACAAACCATTATTCTTTCATTTTAAAAGTGTTAATGCCCTTTTATATAATATAATGATTTAACAACCCTATATGATTTTTTTTTTAATTTCTTTTTAAATCAATACAAAGTGTATAAAAATAGATTTCATGTTTTTATACCTTTAGATGGTAGTAGGGATGTTTGAATTAAAACATTAGAAAATAGCTGGAAAGAGTCGAGTTTGTGTTAAATTATCTCAATTTGTTTATGTACACAGAAGAAAGATATATGTGAGTTTAAAGGGTGAGTTAAACTTACTAACATAACATAGTACAAATCTCATTTGAACCCTAATTCAACTTTATTTTATACTTTTATAATATTAAACCTATTATTTAATTTGATATGTGTACTTTTAATTAATATCAGATAATTAAACATTTAAAAAAAAAAAAAAAAAAAAATTTACCCCTTTAAGTATGCAATATTTTTTAAAAGCTGACTTTAAACTAACTACTGGTTATTTTAACATTTAATTGAACTAGGTATAAAAATTAGCATTGTATTGATGGAAATTGTATTCTTCAATCCTGTAATATACGGTATATAAACTAAGTACGATTAAGATTCAAAAATTTCTTCAGAATGAAAGTTTAAAGAGTTAAAACCCTTCCACATTCTGAAACTCGTAAATAATCTTCAGTACTTTCAATTAAAATCATTAAAATCATTAATTAATTGCAGTTAAGTAAATTATTCGAAAAGGTTTCCTTTGTTAAGAAGTTTGATTTTTCAACAAAGCAAAAACAGCATTTACCCCTTTAAGTATGCAATATTTTTATTTATTCATTTTTAGTATTTTCAAGTCATTCGCATCCTTAGTTTAATATAATTTTTTAAAGTAAATTATTATTGATTTTTTTTTTTTGTATGTATTAAACATTTTGCGTAGTTATTCAAATTGAAAAGAGACCAAAAATACGTACGTACGTAACTACGTACTTTTGAAAAGGTCAACGTTTTATAAAAATCTGATAACACACAATTTTGAATGGAAAGAAAGAACAAAATAGAAATAAAAAAAAAAATACAATGTAATACAAATGTTAATTTGTTTTAGTATAAATGGAATATTATATACAAATTATGTATACGTACTACTTGTTAGAAAATGTAATATAAATATGTAAAAATATATTGTTATTTTAATGATAATCAGTTTTTTTTATTTATTTACTGATTTATCTTTAAATTGTAAAATTTATTAGTTCAAACGTTTTTGTTATTTTCATTTAGCAAATATTAACAAATTTTAATACTTCAATTAAAAAAATAAGTACTTAAATGAGTTTTTTACCTTTCAAATTTTTTATTACTTTATTTTGAAATTCAAATTAGTTACATTAAAAGTACTTAAATAAGTAAATAGAATTTTTTTGTAGTATAGTTTTTCCGTATAATTCTATTTTTTTGTTTATTTTGTCAACTTCCGGTTAAATGTCCGTCATTTTGATTTAATTGTTTTAGTTTTTTTTTGTTTTTATAGCTATACATATTAATTAATAATAAAAAATGAAATTGTTACAACAGTTCATTCTCGGTTATTGTGATGATTTTTTTTTACAATATATATATATATATATATTTATATGTATAATTATAGTTTAATTGTAATAAAATATAAATAAATAAGCTACTTGTAATCAGACGTATATAATACTGTGTAAAATGTACTTTTGTACAGTTGCAAGTACAATTACCTGATACTCATTACTTTGTCAAGTACTGTATTGCTTAGATTTCGATACGTACAAAATTGAGTATAAAAGAATTAAATATTTTGTTTTTCCCAGAAATTTATTAAATTAATTACTTTTTTTTGGAGTTTAATTACTTCTGTAATCATTTTTTGATACTAAAGTATTTATGAGTAAATTTAAGTACCAAGAAATACTTAAGTATTAAAAATTCAATTATTTTCTAAGTGTTCAAGTTTTTTTTGCAAATATTTTCATTCACACTTAGTTATAGCTCAATCCGGTATAATAAAAATTTTTAATAAAAGAAATTCAATAAGCACTAAGTCTATGGGTTTAAATTGAAATGTATTGTATGATCTTCAATTCCAGTAAAATATAAAGTTTAAAATTTAATTACTTTCTGAGAATTGCAAGTATTTTGACTTAATTCACTTGCTTATACTTAAATTTTGTAACTTTAAATATACAGGTTTGTTTGCAGTACTTAATAGATTACTGGATACGTTAATATTTTGTATGAAGCATTTAATAAATTGCATTTTAGCATTAAATGTTGCTAATATTATTAAATTTATGTGATTGATTACAGTATCTCTTTTGCCTAATATAATTTCTTTAATCATTTTCCTCTAAGAACACATTACCTTAACTAAAAGTTTTTATAGAAATCCTTTCAAAAGTCTTGTTTTAACATTTATTAAGGATATGCTGGATATAACTAATTACTTACGTAAAAATCGAATATTTTAGCCTTATCTAAAGAAGTATCTTAAGATTATTAAGTATTAAATGCAATTATATTAAAAATATAAAATGTTAATAAAATAATAAATATTAATTAGGTATTTAAACGAATATGTATATAAATATGTTTTTAAAATCTATAATGTAATCATAAGTACTTACCTTTATAACTGCTTTAAAATTTCAATTCTTGATCATGTATTTAATATAAACCAATAAATTTACAATTATAGATTATACTTATACACACTTTTATTTTTATATACCATATATTATAGTATATATATATCCTATATGTAAATATATATATATATATATATTAATATAGTTTGGTCACTTATATACTTTATTTATATAAAAGAACACTACTTTTTTTATATATATATTTTTTTTTAAATATATTGAACACATAAAAATTATATATAGAATAGAAGATATAATATATATATATATACATAGAACACTTATATTTTTATTTTTTTTTTTAAATTTAACACATAATTAAGATTAATGATTAATAATTAAACTAAAACACTAAATTTCTGAAATATGCAATAAATAAACACTAAACTATTTAACTACTATAATACTTATATACATATATAAATTAATTTCATTATTTAAATAATAAATGAGAACCACTGATTTATACCTATGGATTATATCCTAACATAAGTAACAGGTATGCGAATCGAATTAAATTTATCATTTCTTTTATATTATTCAAAATGTCTTTTATATTTTTTAAAATATAATTGATAATTGATTATTTAATTAATATAAATATTAATTATTTATTTTTAATATTATATAATTAATTATTTCATGACTTTATTTCAATTCAGAAATGTTCTTAAATAATACTTAAATGTCAATTTTATTAATTGTTATGTAACTATTGCTTAACAGAATCTTTTAACTTAAAACATTTGCACATGACAGTATAGTTAACAATTAACAGTTAACAGAACAGTTCGCAAACACAAAAACTTTTTAAAAGGTTTATTTTAAAATTCTAACGGTTTTTTTAAACATTAAACTACAATATATATATAGTTATAGTTCTTAACACTCAGCAGATAATACTCTTCTCACTCTTCCTTTACCGGTTAAAAAAAAAAGTTTAGTTCTGTTATCTTAACAGTTTTTGATTTTTATTTTTAAAATTGAACTGTTGTTGTATTTGTTGTTTTTGTTTTTGGGAAATTTTAATAGGCTGTTAGCTTGGATATGGGATATTTTTATATCAAAAAGTGTTTATAACTTAAAAAAATAATCAATTTAATAACTAAGTACATAGTTAATATGTATGTAATCAATTATGTACAAATGTAAATTTCTTTTTTAAATTACAACAGAACCTCATCCATTTATTATCAGTTTTTCTAAATATTTTTTAATATCTTTTTAATAACTTTTATAATTTAATCACATCTTTGACTATTTATTATATTATTAAATTTATTATATTAATTAAATAATTATTAATTAATATTTATTTCAACTGTTTATAATTCATTCCATTTTATTTTAGAAACATAATATTAAATGTCTGCTTATGGATCTTCCAAGTTCCAACTTTAAATATGTATTTACACTTGTCGGAACGGAACAGTTTAACTGTTAAACTTAAAAGTACAATTCGCGAAATTTAAAATATAATCACAACCACCACCAACGACTTCGGATTAAAATACGAAAAAAAAAAAACGAAAAAAAAAAACGAAATATATATATTTAATATTAAGTAATAAATTTCTTTAATTTTTATTTTAAAAATCTAACGGTTCTTTTAATACTATGTTGTATTGTATTGTATTCCTTCTATAATGAATGTATAGTTGTATTAACTTTTATTTAAACGTTTACAATATTTTACACATATACATACACATTGATTATTATAATAAAATAATGTAAAAAATCATTGATTAATGAAATTATTTACTTTAAATTAAAGTATCACATTGTATTATTAAAATTAATTACATCTCTGTACAGAGATCATTACAGAGATTAGAAATGTTACCAAATAAATGTAATGTAATGCAATGTACTTCTTCAACCGGTTAAAAAAAATTCTTGATTCTGTTATTTAAAGTCTTGAAACTATTTTTTTAATGTTGTTGTTGTATTTTTAGTAGGTTTATTGTCTTTTAATTTGGAAGTTTTTAAAACAAATTAAAAATAAAAAAAACTTGAGTGATCCTTTTTTTCAATTGTTTAAAATAGTTGAGTGATAATTATATATGTATGTATATATTATACCTATAAGTACTTTTTTTTAATAAGTAAATAATTAGTAACAACGAAAATTGTTTTAAAATTCATTTCATTTAAATTTATTTCATTAAGTGCACTTAAGGATGCTTAGGTATTTATTATAGGGTTGTTCTGTATGTTAAGTTCTTATTTACTATATTTATTACATTAGTACCTACTATGATCATTCGGTTAAATTCGGTAAAATTTAAAATTGTTGACTCCAGTCTGTTATTGAAATTACATATTAAAATGGGTTCTTTTAAAATTCGAAATAACATAACATAACATACATTTTAAAATGTACGCGCACACATTCAAATCCAAAAAAAAAACCGTAATAATTTTTTTTTACTTTGTTTCTAGAAATGACGCTATTTAGAAAATTTTTAATATTTAAATACACAATTTAATATCCAATGAAAGTTATAATATTATTAAATAATTATAATTAAATAAAAAAATTTTTAATTTTTATAATAATTATGACAAAAATTGGAACTTTTGGTATTAAAAATTAATAGGTTTATTAAATTAGACACGGATCCTGAATACGATACACGTCCGGTAAATTTAAGGTGGTTGATGAAAACTGAGGATGAGTTTGAGGTAAAGTGAACTGTTAACTTAACATTATTTCAAAATTTTCCACTCTTCATTCTCCCATCCTTTTCGAAAATGTTAAAATGCCGTTAGCCGGTATATATGTACATAGTGTATATAAATATATTTAGTTATATACTATTATAGAAAAGAGTTATTCTAAATTTTAATGTGCTAAATATATAGATATGTTTTAATTAGTTTTTACAATTTAAAATCAATTTAATAAATAACTATATTACTAGTTATATATATGTATGTACTTATGTATTTTTTTTTATTTAAGAACAGAATCTTAATAATTTTCTATCGGTTCTTTAAATAATCTTAAATAGTTGTTATATTTTAATAACTTTGATAAAGGACATATATATACAATTTTATTCTTAGGTAGGTTTGAATATATATATATAATATATATATTTATATATATATAAATAATTTAATTTATATAAGATATTTAATACAAAATATAAAATTAAATGATAAAGTATATAAACAAAATAACTATACTTATTTACCAAGTACATATTTAGTCAATTTTAATTCCACCACGGGCTAAATTCCTACTTAAAAAAATTGCTTATATAAAACAAATAGTTAAAATGTTAAATTAAAAGTACAGTTTCATAAGACGCAAGCAGAACACTTCATAATTTATATGAAATAATATATGAAATGTTAGTTCAAAAATTTTTATTTTAAAATTCTAACGGTTCTTTTTAACATTCTTTAAACATTCCTTAAAACATTCAAATGCAATTAACATTATTTACATATATTGTACTTATGTATTCCATTATATTGTAGGTCTATATGTGTACTAGTAGTTGTATAAAATTTTATTTTAAACGGTTTCAAAAAAAATTTGTGCTTTGATATTTTTACTTTTTTAATAATTTATTTGGCAACATTTAAAATTGTTTGAAAACTTATTTGATAACTTCTCCAAGTTTTTTTTAAAATAATAATAATAATAAAGTAATAACATAAATCTATGTAATGTAAGTATAAATAGGGTAGTACATATTCATTTAAAAAATCATATTATTAACTTTATAAAACTAAATTTAAATTGCCATGTAAATAGTTAAAAATTTTTTAATAATCAAAAATTAATAAGAGGAAAAAAACTAATAAACATGTATTGCATAAATATATATACATATGTATATATATTTACTTTAACTTTTTACATACAATATATACACATACACAATAATTGTAATCAATTCATAATACATAATTCAAAAAAATTTAATAAGTACCTATCTATTCTTTGTTTGATCATCTATTTTAATAGTTAAGGATCACGTGTTATTAACTTGTACATGTAAACATAACATTACAGTAACAGATTAAAATTAGAGATGAAAGAAAATATAATACCTATGTAATGTACCTCCTACCTAACTTCTTCTTCATTGAAGTTTCAATTCAATTAAAAAAAAAAAAAGCTTTGATTCTGTTATTGTTGTTGTTTTTAATGTTGTTGTTGTAACTTGTAAGTAGTAGATTAATTTTTTTTAAAGTAAATTAAAATAAAAAACAGTTTTGGTATCCTTTTTTTTTAATTTTAAAAATTGTTGAATTAAAATTTTCTTTGTATTTTTATGTGTTATGTATTCTGTATTTGTTTTTTTTTTTGAATATTATACGTATATATACATACATATATATATAAGTAATGACTAATATATTATTTAAAATAAACTTGTTTTTAAAATTCTTTTCATTTAACAACTTTACTTCCCTTATAATTTATGTATAGTATGTATTAATTAGTATCTACTTATATACTTTGTATGTACAACTATTACATATGTACATATTCTATATACAAAATAAAAATACAAAAATAGTTCTGATCTTTCGGAAAAATTCGGTAAAATTTTTAAATTAGTAACTGGAGTCTGTTAAATAAAATTACAGTCATATTAAAATAGGTTCTTGTAAAATTCGAAATAACATAACATAGATTTTCGAATGTTAGATTTTAAAATGTACTTCGTACATATACAAATACAAAAAAAAAAAACCGTAACAATTTTTTTTACTTTTTTTCTAGAAATGACGCTATTTAGAAAATTTTAGAATTTTTCAATTTTTAATGTTTTAATACACAATTTAATTGGTATTTAATGAAAATTATATTAAAATAAATATAACTTTTTTATTTTATAATAATTATGACAAAAATTTGGAACTTTTGGTATTATAAATTAATAGGTTTATTAAATTAGACGCGGATTCTGAATAAGATACTCGTACACGTCGATAATTTAAGGTGGTTGAAGAAAACTGAGGGTGAGTCAAGTGAACTGTTAACTTAACATTAATGCAAAATTCTCTTCTCTTCCCTGCATTTGTCTCTCAATATTCCGCTTTTTTTTGCTGAATATTTTTTTTTTTCTTAATAATTTTGGAATTTTTTAATATTTAATTTTTGATTGTAAGATAAAGTTTTCCTGAATTTTAAATTTGTCATAATATAATAAATATTTGATTATTGATTTTTTAATACCTTTTTAATATAGATACTTTATAAATATCAATACTTAATAAATTTAATAAATGTATGTATACTTACCTAATTTTAACTTAATTAAAATTAAAAATAAATAATGAAATGCGGGGTAGGTACATATACATATATAGATTGGAATATATAGTAAGTAAATATGTAATATAAATTGAAAAAAATTATGTGTGATTAGAATATTGAAACGTTACCAAGGAATAAATCTACTAACAATTTCATCTAGTATCTTTGGTTTAAACTACTTTTACCGTAAGATTATAATTTGGAACATTTAATTAATGGATGCATTTATGATTAGATCTTTTGTATGAGCTACTTAGTGACTCATTTGAATAT